>OX451392.1:1005091-1138595 GCA_949629135.1 Eremobia ochroleuca
GTACCGGAAAGTTCTGTCGGTTTTGGTAGTACATGGACATTTTTCGAATTTTTCTCTATACCAATACGTTAAAAGTATTGAATAATATTGCGGCGTACATGTCAAAAATGGTTTGAGAAATTCAGAAAAAGGGATTTAAGTATTTAGCTTTGAGAACTAACCACGAGTTTTATTTACAAAAACCGACAGAACTTTCCGGTACACCCAATAATAATAAACCGCACACGTAACCTGGTTGGAAGTTATTGAATATCTCATGGACATCTAAGTTAAGGGTCATGTCCAAATCGACATCCAAAAAAGACCACAATAATGATTTGTCACAAAAATGGCCGTCAGCTTTGCCTCACTGATACCAGGTCCACACGTGCAGTACGCACCTGGCGAGGCAGCGTGGTAGTTGAGCGTGTCGCCCACGCGCTCGGGGATGACGGTGTGGCAGACGGCCAGCATGGTGAGGAACTCCTTGATCACTGGCGCGGTCGGGTGGTTGCGCTGCAAGTTCCGGTACAGTGGCGTGTCTTCCAGCTTCTCGTTGGGACCGGGTATGTTGTAGATTATCTGTAAACAAAGATATTAAATTAGAATATATGTACACAATTATGTCCCCGCTCTTATTACGTCTAACAGTCACCTAAGTCAATCAACAAAGTATTTAAAAACAATGTCATGTGTCTGTCTGTGTGTCAGTTTAGCTCTTGTAAACGACACAATGGGTTTTGGTGCGGTTTTCGCCATCATTTTGCGAATTTATTCCAGAAGGTTTATTGTAATTAATATTTAATTTGGATATAGCACAGTTTTCATGTATTGACAAGTCGCCACATCAGTAGGTACATTACACCCGTACTAAGCAGAGGCGGGTCGCTGGTCAGTGTACACTCACTTCCCCGATGCTGCACTTGCGGAACTCCATAACGTTGCAGGTGAGCGTGCCGGTCTTGTCGCTGAAGATGTACTTGACCATGCCGAGCTCCTCGTTGAGGTTGGACGTGCGCGCCATGGCCGGCGTGTCCGTCTCCTCGTGGTACATCTCGACGTCCATCGCGATGAACTTGGCCTGCGGACACACGAGCCTGTCGTTCAGAACTACTTGCACGAGGGGGCGCCTCCTACATACTCCAAACCATGAAGACTATAGAAAAGGAGTCCAATCTCTAAGGGGTCTCATACGGAAAATCTGGCCGAAAATTTTTTTAGAGCAATAGTTCTAAAAACAGCCACTAGCCGCGCTGAATTACGTAGTGTACCAAGTGAATTTAGTGGCATGTAAGGCGCGCGAAGTTAGTACAAAGCCGTCATTCTATGGTTATCCAAGCTAACCTTGGTAACTTAGCAGCCGCAGCGCCTCCTGCGCGCCAACCTTATTTTTTCAAAATTCCGTCACAACTTTTATATACAGAGATTGGACTCCTTATCTATAGTCTTCATGCTCCACACCATGCAATGATAAATTGCTTCCATCAATAAATTACTAAAATGTGTTCCCCGAAGGAGGAAGCCCTTTATACTGAGATATACCTATAAGACTTATGCACGATTACTACGAGGCCATAGATTCGCCGATGGGGGCGAGTATATGGCCAGTAAGTAGTTATTAGGTTTGTCCATCAGAAATTTCTTTCAATCCAAAGAATTGAACTCCGGCTCTAAATACTAGACCATCGGGACTGTCTACTTTACAGCATAAGAGTAATACAAATTGTTACAGCGATGACAAGTCTCTCAACGGGATTAAACTTGCCCATGAAAGCACATTGTCCTTTGATCTTTAACAATGAGCTTCATTTCACAAATCAGATTTATCTACACTCCTAACATAATCTCTCAATTCTCATTTTGTAATAAAAAATGTTGCCATAATTATAAGACTTCATCCATGTGAAAGTTTTATTAAAACTCAAGTTCCCTAGTATTAAAATAACGTTGTTCCTAATAAAATATCTACAATTTGCAATTATTTGAGTGATTGTAGCGGTGGAAGCCGCTGTGGCGAGGAATATTTGATTTTGGCGCATGATTTACGATATTATTTATTGCGTTTTTGATGCAACTCCACGAGTTTAGACAAAGAAGTGTATAAATTACATATAACAAGGTATTACGGTATGGTACTCGTGTGATTATTATAAAATTTGGCTTGCGACTAGGTTTATAAACTCACATTCGTGTTTTAATAACCCCTGTTATATAATGTATAAATAAAATTAGTCCGTATAATACTTACTTGAAAAAATCTAACAATTTCTGCAGTAACTTGTAACGATATAGGTATAAGATTGTTGTACAATATTAAAAATGTCAAAAAGTTAAATCCGAAATGTGCATTCTGCGCTTCTGTAACAAAATGAGAAAAACAATGTTAGTACATTATTAGAGGTGACGGCAGAACTAATATTTATGGAGCATATCTAAATAGTCTACCTATAACGTGCCCACTGCTGGGACACAGGCCTCCTCTCTGTGAGATGGAGTGGGCCGTAATCCACCACGCGGGCCCAGTGCGGGTTGGTTGACGACACATGTCTCCGATATTTTTGGTTATAGGACATGCCGATTTCCTCAAGATGTTTTTTTTCCTTCACCGTTTTTATAGCATTGGTGATGAAAAAAAATACACAAAGTGCCTGCCTGGATTTGAACTTACGACCTACAACTCGTAAGTCGGCGCCGACACCACTGGGCCACCCAGCTCGATTTGTGGAGCAATAAGGGTTTATTCATGAATGCAGATTCATAAAGGTCATCAAAATAGTGTCACATCGTGTTCTCTTGATTATAAGTTATAACACAAAGAATCGAAAGAGGAGGGATGAAACGCATGTAACGAAAAGAGTGATGAATATGAATGTAGATGGATGGAGAGGGAGAGGAAGGCCAAAGAAAAGATGGATGGACGGTGTGAGGAATGATATGAAAGACAAAGGAGTAATTGATGCCATGACGTCTAACAGGGAAGAATGGAAAAAGGAAACGTGTTGCGCCGACCCCAAATAAAATGGGACAAGGGCAGGAAGTATAAGAAGAACACAAAGAAAGGCCCGATACTTGTATATTTAGTTTACAATTAACGTTTTGACTTTGACCAATATCAGTACATAAGATCTTGGTTTTTAAATCAAATTGAGCCTTGCCAGATTAGGAGATAGTTTTTTGATTAACTTTGAATGCAAAAGAACAACAGGCTCATTCATCCTATTTATTAAAAACAAGACAGTCCTAAGTGAAATCTCGTAAATTTTTAAATCAAAGGTTAGGTTCCCAAGATTTGCTTAGTTGCCAATATTGTAGTGACAATTGCCCATAACCAGCGTTGGAGGTGAAGTCGGGCGGACGTATGATATGACAACCATGAATTAGTCTCATGAATTTCATGATTTTAAGAGACCGGTTTGACCTCCGGCTCCTTCTGTGTGACGTCACAACTTTTGCAATTTTAAATTAAAACTTATAATAATATTGGTAGACTCCACTTTCAAGTTTTTCGTCAGAGTTGAAGTTTGTTGCCACCTCCCTCCTTTTTAACCTGTGTCGTAATTTATGGAGGGCCCCTGATGATGATGATGATGAAGCGTGTGCTCACCCTGAAGTCCTAAGTACCAGTCACTGTGCGCCCTCATCCACACCTCGTTGAAGCCGGCACTCAGCAGCGACAGCGTCAGCAGGATCATGAACAGCATGAGAATGTGCGTGTTCGTCTGGCGGTCGATTGTGGAGCGCTTCAGTGGGGCTGGGGGACGTAGGAATCAATGTTACTACACCAGTTCAACATGCGGGGTGTAAAAGACCCCTCACACAGCCGTTATCTGCATCAAACTAAGCCAACATTTTTGCTGGAAAATGACTTTTATTTTTGGTGTGAAATATCTCTGTTTACTGCAGCACGCAATGTAAGGCAAGCAAACGTTGTCCTTATGGGTGCGTGCTGCGGCATAAGATTTATGGGAGTTTTATCCAGGTTCCCATTAAAATAGATGGACAAATTTTAACAGCGCTTAGTACCTACGTCTAACCAAAGATATCCAAGCAAAAAATAAAAACACTCCTTCATTTAATTTTATTTTGACTTAAAATAATAAATTGCCGGCACATTAGTGTATTTTCGTTGGCTGATTATTTTTCTTGTAAGTATCGAATGCGTTTTGCTACCATTTTTTTTTACCATTGTCCTTAATTTGATGTTCTGAATGATTTATAAAAGTTAGTCCATCTACGTTAATGGGACCTTATATATTATAAACTTATAACAATATTTAAAACTTGTTTTTAGTGAAAAAAGTATAAAAAAACTTTGACCTTCAAAATCTTCGTAACTAAAAGGTTACCAGGTCCAGTACAAAAAAAAAATGCTCACAATGACGGGAAGTAACAGTGACATTCGGCTTCATTGAGCGTGTTTTTACACACGTTACGATAGTTTACGCAGTCGTTACCTTTAGTGGAGTTCTTCATGAGTTTGGTCTCGTGGCCGGTGTACACGACCACGCCGAAGATGTAGTTGGTGTTGCGCAGCATGGAGCCGCGCAGCAGCATCTGGTCCAGACCCAGCGGGATTGACCTTCGTTAATAAAGAGGACATTTAATATGACGCAGGTATACAGACAGAGCAGTGGTGGCCAGTACTAATGGCCGCGACTTTCGAGTTGTAAATCGACACACTGACCTGTTGCTACTCTCCTTCAGCAGGCCGTTGAACTCGTAGAGGTGCCTGTTGGGCTGCTCGCACTGCACGGTGGCGGTGAAGTCGGTGAGCGCGAGCGTGTTGTCGAGGCGCGCCGTGTCCGGGTGCGCTTGCCGGATCTTGAGGTTCGTCTCGCCGTCCAGGTTCGAGGTCTCGATGAAGGAGATGCCTTGCGGTTCACTGAGGCAAAGTATGGTAAGTTTTTATTAGTTAATAAAAGCAAAAAGTGGATTGTTAATAATAAGTCTTGTGTCGTCACTCCTGTAAAGAGGAATTCTCCTTTTCGCAACTTCATGTATTAGATTAGAGGGGTGCTTAACAGACTGAATGCTACGAGTACTTGCTTTGGTTTTTGTTTTTATATACTGTTTTATGTTTTAATATTGGGTCTGTGTTACTCCTGTGCGAGTCCCAATAAATACTTTTTCTTTCTCTTGTTTCTTTACTAAGAAAATTTCAAAAATACTTTAACAACCCGGTGGTCGAGCACTAGACCCCTGTTCATCATGTATGTTATCCTGGCGACTGCAGCAGACGCTCTGAAATGTAGAAGCGAGATGTTTATTTTTGTGGTGATCAAGCAATATACCGCCTGACTTTTTTACCGTGTCGACAAAAACAGGGTACAAAAGGTGAACGGAGTAGAACACGATGGCACACAAATCTCTCTTATTTAAAAAAAAAAAGACCTAATATGAAATTAACCTATCAATAAATACCATTTATCAATATAATCTGTTACTTGTTTGAAATAAACTTTCATAATAAAAACAAATAAATCGACAAATAATATAGGCCCTACTCTACGCGCGGAATTTATCAATGAATTCATAGTGACATTCAATAAAAAGAGATTTTTTTTAAATTTGTTTTGAGAGAAAAAAAAAACAGTTTTTTGCCAAAGGCTTCTACTCCGTTCAACTTTTATACCCAGTTTTTGTCCAGACGGTAAAAAAAAACCAGCCGGTATGTAAACCAGTTACGTATGTATGTTATTGTATGCATGTATGTTATACCCACTACAGGTACACCTCTACCTACTCCTTCAGAGAAAAAGGCGTTATATGTTGATTTTAGTGCGCAAAATAATAACATACCTAACATGTCCCTAAAATGATACAGTGCATTCGATTATTGACGAATTAACCTTTATTTAAATTAAAAACATTACGTATACAATGCACCGCTGACGTTATGTTCAGCCAATCAGCGGTCACGCAAATCCGCGCAGGCAATTACTTGTAGGTAATTGATGCATAATGTTAAATGAGTTGACAACCTTGTGCGGAGACATAAACAAGTGCTAAAATAATAGGGTATTGACTGCTTCTTTATGTGTGTGAATATGATTTTTTGTATGTTTTTCCTTGGTGTCTTGAGTAATGAGTAGGTCGACAGAACAGTGACCGAAAGCGTCATCAGAACAAATGGAAATAGTTTGTTGGAATTTCTTTGAACTCCTGCAGTTCATTTCTTTATAATCAAGGTAGGTGTTGGCCGGGGAGAAAGAAATTGTGAGCCACATTCTCTTCAAATAACAGCTATTTTACATGAAAGACAGAAGTAGCAGAGCTCCGAGCAGTGTCCGCACGGGGAATTATTACAACCATACCTATTTCTGCTCCCGAGCAGCGTGTGTTCTTGTTTGAAGGTTGTGGTTGCCAATGTAGTTACACATATATAGTTATATAGGGCATATGAGACATTTGTGATTTAAAAAAAAAAAAAAAGAGCAAACGTTCATTTGCGCTAATCATGAGAAAGAACACAAACAACACAAACAAAAGATGCGTCGTATCCACACGAAACGGCAATCACTAAGCATCATGCAGCGACCGCCGGCGTTGACGTGATGACGTCAAACCCGTATTGGGACGCTTATATTTTGAACATGTTCATAGGCCGCGGTGCAAACTTACAATCGGGTAACGCACCGGCTTGTTTGTTAGTATTATAAAAACCCTTGTAAATGGATGCAATCATTGCTGTATTTCAGTTACAAGTGGTCAATACTAATAAAGAGATATCTAACCCATGCTAAGGGAACAACATCATTTTACGTTTGATCTCAAAAACAATTCTATGTATTTTCGTGCCAAGTGCGTGGCCTTATGAAAATTAGACGATTTCCTAATTAGACGTATTGCTGTATTTCGATAGTTGGACGTTTTGGGTAAGACATTTGGCTACTTAGACGTATTTCTACATTTATATCTGTAGATTTTATGATGTACATAATAAAGAGTTAATCTATCTATTGATCGTTACGACATGTCTTACCTCGAGGACAGCATGGCGATATCAGCCGGGAAGAAGGTGTTGTTGACGACCTTGCAGATGTCGCCCACCAGCAGCTGCTCCCACCGCACGGTGAGCCAGCGGCCCTCGCGCAGCACGTCCACGTTCCGGCGGTTCGTCTCATCGTCCGCGCGGTGCCGTTTCTGAATACGACAATATACAAATATGTCAGTAACAGTCAATGAAACGGCCATTTTTGAGGTCAAAAGAAGAGATGAGTAACGCAGGGAAATTGGAAAATGTAACCTTTGCGAAAATCAAAGGATTACTGGAAAAAAAAAATACCAGTCTGCCTCGGACGATTGGAAAGTTCAATGTTGACTGTCTAATCTAAGAGTCAAATTATAAAATCTTTATTCTGGTTGGTCAAAGCATGGCTTGAATATTGCTATTAACCAATCAGCGCATCCATCAGTGCAAAACGTTCACATTAGCCGATCAGCGTTCATACTCAACGTCGTTGATTGCGATTAACTTAAGATAAGTAAGGTTTTGCAGAAATCCTGATATTAACTCGTATTATTACGAAAAACTTTCGTAGTTTCTGGTTCCAACAATGAGGCTTCTTCTTCTTCTTCTTCTACACCTTGATGAAACCATCCTCGTCGCTCGTGTCCTTCCCTGGACCCTGCCTTACCAAAACGTTCTTGGTTTCAGACCGGCTTCGTTTACCCCCTTTTGGATTTCCGCTTGCCATTCTAGCAGACCCTCACAAAGACTTCAACTACTATCATTAAAGATCCCTCTACATAAAGAATGTATGAGTTAAAACCTTCGAAATCAAGTACTGAGGCACTCCGATGAACATTCTTGACATTCTTGATACAGCTCATTTAGGAATTCAGTATAACATTGGCCGGCTAGCTAAACATGCTGACACGTACATATACTACTATAAGCAGGAAAAATCCTCTTCATCTACTACTTGTTATTATTACCTGTTGGGTTTAACCCATCCTGATGCGAGTCTAGAATCTGCAGATTTGGTTTTCAGAACCCGAGCGATCACACACTGGATCAATCTGTCACGACAGTTTCGGAATAGACCGGGCCCGTAATTCTCGAGTCTGGCAAATTATGAAGTCGTACGTAGGATACTCTACGGCATTACTACCTTTTATATGGATTTGTAAGAGTTAGCGCACGATGACCATTTCCATGGGTGTGTACAAAATATCGCGCACGAAGTCACAAGACAAATAATAAAGCCAGTCGGGTGATTATCAAGTCTCCATATACACATCCATAGCAAATTTTTATATTTTATTTTGTGCTTAGACACGATTACGTCGCTCCATAGGATATTATCATCTACATATCTTACACTAAAATACATAAAATACAAATTAAATACAATATATATCACTATGACATCCAATACTATGATCCAATATAAAAAAAAAAAAAAACATTGTATTTATCATTTCAAATCTGAGTGAAAGTTCCCGTATTTTTAAGAACGTTCACAGTCTGATGTCAGTCTCAATCTGTCAAAAATACCTCTAATTTCTCTATAGTTTTGACATTGATTGACGATTGCGACTTGAATTTGAACGTTTTTTAAGTACGAGAATTGGCCTTCTGATTTCCTAGTTTCGGAAACATTCCGCTATAATACGTAGGAAATCTTCTACTATTCCACATTCTGAACAAAGTGGGGATGGGACGTTTTACCCATAGCCTAGCTCTAATGTGCGAGGGTACAAAATGAATTCAGGCATTTGTCCCTCTCGTACAGAGGTGTACTCACAAAGTCCTCGACGATCTCCTTGATGGCGCTGACGGAGAGGATGAGTATGAGCGGCGTGAGCGTGGTCCAGCGGCCCGTGGGCGACACGTCGGGGATCTGCTGCAGCAGCGCAATCAGCAGGAAGAAGCAGTTGGAGTAGCGCCGGAACTGCTCGAACAGGAACAGCGGGATGAATGATGTTACGCTGTGGAAGGGCAGGGCTGGTGTTAATACATAAAGAAAAAGTACTTACTCGTATTGGGAATCGCAAGGGACGAGTAAAAAAACAACAGCGCAAAAAAATAAAATAAAGTCCTATTCGAGCTAACTTGTCTTTTTAGGGTTTCGTATCCCAAAGGAGCCAACTGGATCCTATTACTAAGCCTCCGCTCTGTCTCCGTCCGTCCATCCGTCTGTCTGTCTGCCAGCGAGCTGTATCTCACGAACCGTAATAGGCTGTGGTGAGTGTTATTATGCTTAGGTAATTCGTAACATTTCGAGTGACTGTCATTGTGTTCACAAATAATAACATCAACTTTAATGGGGAAATGCCACTAGAATTGATTAGCAAAACCGACTGTTCCCTAATTTAGTTTGCTCAGTTCAGTATGTCCCGTGGGGCTGCTCGGCAGGATTACCAAACTAAATGAACCATGGGCATTAGGAAAATAACGTTAGTGCATACTTAAGCGATTGACTGCTGCGCTGCGTGTCGCGGGTTCGATTCCCGCACGGAACAAATATTTGTATGACCTACATGTATTTGTTCCGAGTCTGGGTGTTTTTCTATCTATAATATGTATGTATTTACAAAAAAAAAAATTGTATATAAGTAGTTTATCAGCCATCTTGTTACCATAACACAAGCATTAGGTTGCTTAGCTTGGGACAAATGGTGCTGTGTGAAATGTCCAGGGATTTATTTATTTATTTATTTACGGTCGCATAGTGTTTAGGTATCGCGCAGCCGCGAATGCGATAACACTAACACCGATACGTGACGTTTTTAAATTGGTTATCCCTAACAAGGCGAAACGTTTTCTATATTCTTTTATGCAAGTATTTTTATACACACGAGTTGAGATGAAACCAATCACAAATTCACCAATCACCACCCATCATGTCGGCGCATCATGTATTGTTCTTCTATACTTTTCTATTAGTCGCCTTCTCTGTAGACACCCCTCTCTAACCACATATATTCATTCAGCCCGTCCATCGTTTCTCTAATCTAAACACTAACTCACCCATGAGCAAAATTATTCATTTCTAATAGTCACTACCACAAGTCATATACATGTCATGATACATGAGACTTAAACATAAATGACGAAATGTGGGTGAAATATTAGGTACACCTCTGTCTGACCCGGGAAATAACCGCGTGATGTTATGTAGTACCAACGAGCTAAATAAAAAAGCGGGGATTACATAATTTGATGGTGTCTATAAAGTCTGGAGCCTACAGTTGTGCGTGTGTAAGTAGTGAACATGGGGGCTTCAAGTTGACAATAATGCCTAAGTAATGATAGGTTCGCTGCTTTGATCGTATCGAAAGTTGTTTGTAGTGAAAACATCATAAATTATAGGTAGCACGTAGTAACGGAGCATGCTTCATTTATTAACCCTCAAGAAATAATGTTTGTTTCGAATGAACGGTAAAACACAAGGTTCGTTCTACATACATTGCCTGCTGGTCTAGTGGTCAGTGGCCCTGACTGCTATGCCCAAGGTCGTGGGTTCGATTCCCACCTAGGACAAATGTTTATGTGATGAGCACGATCATTTGTTCTTTGTCTGGGTGTAATTTATCTATAATATGTATGTATTTAGAAATATATATGTATGTTTATCAGTTGTCTAGTACTCATAGCACAAGCTCTGCTTAGTTTGGGACTAGATGGCGTTGTGTGAAAGTTGTCGAATATATTATTATTATTATTATTATAGATACAGACGCCAGCACATCAAGCAACTACAATCTGTCAAATTTCTTTAATAGATTTTCAACTTTACCGCTAAAGCATTAGGTTCAATGTTGATTGGGAAAATTTGCCAGTTTCGGGTAGCTTGATGTGCTGGCGTGTGTACATGAGGATAAGCGTAAAAAATATTTAAAAAAATGTTTGTCCACTGGGTTGGTGTTGCGGAATTATGTTAAATTCCAATATTTACAATGCAACATCGCGCTCTGGAATGCCGTGACATTATCTCGTTACATGTAAACCCCGTCGTATCAGTTTCAGCGATTCATAATAATTCATCGGAAAATATGTACATTTTCGCGACTCAATAATGTTTGTTCATTTTATGATAATAATGAATGCAACAATATGAGTAGATGACGTCAGGCGAAACATTGAATGCATTTGATATATTAATTGTTCCCTACAAGGGAAGTGCAGTGTGGGTCGCAGTACTTCCTAGGCTTTACTAATTACTGTGATTCTTTATCATTTTGTTTATTTTTATCTTCTTCGCCTGCGTTGTTACGATTTTTATGTTCTAAATAATAACCATGATCATATTATATCGCTCATCTATCAGCCCACTTGTTATCCTTTGATAATTTCCTTATAAATAAACGTTCCTCACTATATAGTTTTATTTAAATAACGACATAGAAAATACGTAATTGTATGAACACGAACTATACGCCGTGGTGGTCACCGGTGACCACCACGGCGTTCAGAACCACTTCACTTTCCATCTGGGCTGACGTTGATTCGCGAGTTCGGCAAATTGTACACGTTATATTTTATTGGCTCATACGATTCAAAATAGTCAAAAACCCCAATCTAAATAATTATTTCTTATTACTATTCAAAGAATTAACTAAAATAATTGCTGTCGCTGACCACCATGGCGTTCAATGTGTTAAGGAACTGCGCAGAAAAACGTGAGAAGACAAAGGTAAATTTGGCAGCATGAATGAGAGTTTTAAAAAATTCAGACGGCTTTGTTTGTTAGATAAAAATAAAGGTCCATAGGTGACTGAACATTCTTTAACACGTAGAAGTGCGCGATAGATTGGATAATGTGCACGAAGCAAGTGTTAGGCGGCTGTTACGACTACACGCTTGCTATGTCGTCACGCCACACCCTCGTGCAGGTGCTCAACTTGTATGACTTGTCACAGTCGCGGATAAGGACATACCGACACGTACTAACCCTTATGAAAACAATGTATTCAATGAGCGCTTTATGAACAAGGAACTCAGCAGAACTGATATGAAACTCCGCGCAAAGAATCCATCCATAATGCGTAAACATCTAAGATTTTCTTCAAGAAAATCTCAGCATAATGTCTGGAGCAGCGGAAAGTTCGCGAACACCGACAGTGTTGTCGTAGTCCCAATAAGGGAACATTGTAATTAGCAGCGACGCATTCATTGCCACGCGCTGCTGTTGTACTGAGTCACCTCCTTTTATGAAGTTTCAAAGTCACTGCACAATGTAACGAAGTGTCCGAAAAGTCAACCATGGGCGTAGCTCTATGTATAAAACTCAACCAATGTTAATGGAATGTAATGTTTTAATATGTTAAATCGGATGGCGCCGTCCTGATGGTTGGTGTAGTATGTGGCCATTTTTTTCTGTTCGTTTCGGCTATTCTCCGTAGCCGCTGGACTGATTTTGAGCGGACTTTAACTGGCAGATAGCTGATGTTATAAGTAGAAATTTAAATTTTATTTTAGAAAATTAAGTTAGGGTTTCGCGCAAACAAATTGAAACCCATAAATTCCAATATGTATACCTTTTCACGCCTAAACCACTAAACGGATTTCGATAAATTTTGGCATGGAGATAGATGGCATCCTGGGGAAGGACATAGGCTACTTTATCGCGGTAGCACGTTCTCGTGGGATAGTTTCCGACATCCACGCGGGAGCATCCGCGGGCAGAAGCTAGTCAATAAACGAAACGACGTCGTTTCGATAGCGATATGGTGTACATAATAAAGAGTATTCTATTCTATTCTATAATGCAAACATTTCAACATCCGGTGAAACGTGAACTGAACTGCTCTAAAACTTGTTGAAAGTCAAATAGTTTCCAAAATAGTAAAGTAGAGTAGTTCCCACAAAGACAGTAGCAATATATTAACGCGTATGACATCAGAGTACGGTGGATGGGCAGTCGGCCAAGCGTCGCGGCGCGTAAACAATGTGCCGTGCATACATTGTGCCACTGTTTAGGCACGCTCATTGTCGGCTGACAAACTTTACGACGCTGCCGGAATGGCCTGCCAATGGAGAAGCGAGGCCCCCAATATACGGCACATACTACAGACATGTTACGTCAGAAATATTTAATTTTCTGCCACGGAAATGAAGCGGATGTGTTTGAAAAATGAAAGAAAATAAAGCGAGTTCGTTCGCAACCGGCCTCATAAAGTGAAAGTTCGTGTTTGTTTATTTGTTCATCAATCGTAGTCTCGTGGCTCGATTGATTGGATAAAACGGAATTGCACAGGAAAGGAGACGGATACGCTTTCATACAATTTTGGGCCTGGATGTAAAAAGATGAAATTGGTGTCAATTGATAGCTACTATATTAACAAACAATCACTGAAAATTTTGCATATTTTGGCAATCTGATAGCCGAGATAAAAGAGATTTAGGAAAAGTGAGGTTACGTAACAATCTGTACTTAACAGCCGATTGTTGAAGTGGGATTGTCATTTTTTACCCGACTGCCGAAGGAGGGGCCACAATTTACACAACGATCCATGATGTCAATCAATATCCAATCGGTAGGTCGTTCGTAGAATCCAAAATAACAAGTCCAAGTTCAACGTTTAAGCGGGGTTCTCCGTGTCCGGTATGGTAGCAAGGCAAGGGTCGTGCAAGACGGAAGATCAGAAATCCGTAGGAAAGCAGGGGTCGAAGAAAATATCAATAAAAGTATGTGCGTTTTGAGTGTGTTTCCTACACACTCAAAACGCACACGCACTAGACGATACGAACGAGTGTCGATGTCATGTCATGCATGTCAAGTCAGAGTTAGCACAGGTTAAAAATACAATAATCGAATAGTAAATGTGAATTGATTAATTTTAATTATGTTGATATTTAATTAGTTTAAACTCTTAATACTTTAATTCTAACAGATTTCATTATTTTAATTGAATTAATTATCTGGTGAAATCATTTTCGTAAACAGTATGAACTCTGTAACGTTAATTGATTATAATTAAATCGATATTCCAATTACTTCGTAACCCTAACTTAATTATTGGATTTCTCATTTTCCAGATTGTAAATTGAGTTGATTTTTCACATTTTGAAATAGAAAAATATAACCTTTTTTTTAAGGCATACCTCAACTTTTTACAATCAGGCCCAGAAATCCCCGTCTCCTTTACACTTCCAAGTAAATATCTAATGTTATTTGTTTTTCTTTTTTTTAATAGTTGCTGAATAAATATTTGCATTAATGTAATGATTCAGTTGCATGAACTGAAAATTAGCATCATGTGTAATGTTTAAATTCCGAGGATTTAGGCGCATTCCAGATGCCTTGTATCCAGTCTAGATAGTGGACCATGATCCAATACGACGATTTATACAAGTAATTCTGAAACCACACTGCATTTTCTCGTTCCATGGATCGTATTACACCAGCAAATATTTAGAATGCAGATATTGTGAGCGCGTTTCACTACATAGTATAAAACAAAGTCGCTTCCCTGTCTGTCTGTCCCTATATATGCTTAGATCTTTAAAACTACACCACGAATTTTAATGCGGTTTTTTTTAATAGATAGAGTGATTCAAGAGGAAGGTTTATATGTATAATACATGCATAATATAGTAGAGAAACACTGATAATTTTAGAGGTTTCTAATGTGATGTCGTAAATAAACACATTTTTTTGCGCTTACATTGTAAACGCTGGCTGAACCCTTCGAGATAGATCAAAATAATGTACTACAGTATTGTACACCTTAAAAAGGTCTACAAAAAAGTCCGCGATGGTATATGTCTATCTCTTAGAGATAACCCACAATAACCATTTTTTATCCTTAACTTTTTACGAGAAATAATGGCTTATTTAAGAAGAAATTTTAGGCAATACAACATTAATCCTTATCCAACTAAGTACCTTAAAAACATTGTGTATTTCATATAGATCATTATGGCCCTTTACAGCATGTAATTTAAATGAATATTTTCGAAGATATTACAGATTTAAAATGCAGAGTACATAGCGTCTGCGGCGGCGGGCGGTACCGGCCTGGGAGCCGGCCGGTGGCGCTTGCCTGTAAGTAGCGCGTCGAAGGCCGGGCTGCGCCCTAGCCCGGTTAAGCAGTCGACAACCTCATAGCACTTTATGATTAGCAGCGATCGCACGCGTTTATCGGAGCTCTCTAGCGAGGAAAATATCAATTATTAGTACTGTATTTTTAATTTTATATTATTTAGTATCAGCATTGCACCCGTGCGAAGCCGGGGCGGGTCGCTAGTCATATTATAATGGAACATGGCGGAAGGGAATGCCTTCCGAGTTCGATATCATGTTCTGCGCTCCACTGCGGTGCCACACATGTAGTCAATAAGCAGATAAAGTGAGCAGGCAGCTAGCTTTATAGTGAAATCGTGAATTAGTTCGTTGACTGTACACGACTCTTAAAATCAAACTTTGTTAACGAGGGGTTGGTGGCTAAGTAATAACAGCCACACGGGTCGATCGATCAGGTTAAGCTACGCTCCCCCAGGTACTCGGGTTTTTTTTTTTTTTTAATGGCGTCTCACTGGTCTACCTAGGAGGTTGTCGGCTGCTGAACCGGTCTTGCCTATGGGTGCCTCAATAAATGAAAGCCTCCAGTCAGCGTTAAAAAAAACTTTAAAATTAAGCAACTACACGCTAAGGCCACCCCTATGGGGTACGGACCTCGGCTTAGGGCGTCGCTGGGAGAGGGCAGCAAGGGACAGGCTGTATCGGACTATTGGTCGGTTCGTGGACGGGTGACCACCTTTACATACAGAGGCCCTCCGTGCCTCGGAATGCACGTTAAGCCGTTGATCCCGGTTGTTATTCATCGATCTTTGATCTTCACATACCAAGACCCCTCCGTGCCTCGGAAAGCACGTTAACCCGTTGGTTTCGGCTATCATTCGTGGATAGTCGTTACGGGTCATCAGTAGCCCGAAAGTATGACAACCAGCCTTACCAAGGGGTATCGTATTACCCAGTAACTGGGTTGTGGAGGTCAGATAGGCAGTCGCTCCATGTAAAATACTGGTATTCAGCTGCATCCGGTTAGACTGGAAGCCGACCCCAACATAGTTGGGAAATGGCTAGGCAGATGATGATGATGGTAACGTTTGAGTTTGTAAAAGGTACCTACCTGTATTTAGCCGTCGATATTCGATTGTTTAGGAACTTGATAGGCTGCGGTCTGTTGACGAAGATGATTCTGTTCTGTTCGAGCGGCGCTCCGTCCGTCAGGCCCGATGTTGTCGCCTCATCTTCATCTGCAAAAACAAAAAACATATTTGAAAACTCATGACGCTGGGAAATCTTGGCATAGGAAATAAGACAATTAGGGTAAATAATAATTTCATACGAATTTCTTTTCAAAAAGTTTTAGTTCACGCTTTAACATTTGGTTACCTGCAGTCGTCTTCGTTACTATTGTTTAAACCATTTTCGGGAGGCGGACACAATTTTATTGAATAATTGAATGTCAAAATTCACGCGACGAATCTTTAAATCTCTTTAATCCAGCATGATATTATATTACCAGTGAAAGTTCTGGGACTATTCACCTATTATTTGAGCAACATACCTGTTGTAGCAACCCGGCAAATTACACAAAGGTGGAATACTTTAAGAACTCTACGTAAGTTATAATAACAGAAAGCAAAGTTATTTCGGGACCACAGAACGTCGTTTGTAGCCGTAGGACATTTGTGCGATTTCTACGAAAATGTTTTCTTAAACCACAAGAATTTCGGGAAGTTAGTCGTTTTTTAAGGCAAGATTTTTTGCTTGTCACGACAACATTGTCGTGACAAACCATCTTATCTACATAGATATCAGGTAGTATTGGACCACTTCTAAAAATGTATCGCCTTTTCACAATCTTTTGCTAAGAGCTTTAAATAAATGTGCAAAACGCAAAAGCATTCCAGCTAAATTGCGTGAGTGCTAGATGAAATCATGGACAACGTAAATAAGAAGCAATAAAAAGTAACGTCTGAAACTATTCCAGGACGTGGCTGACCGTACAACGAGGTAAAGGTCGCAGCTCGCTCATTTTAAAATGTGATGCATTTAGTGTTGTCATTGGGCAGAATTAGTCGTGCAGGTAAACCTCTCGAAGAAACATTGAAGTCATCGCTGATGTCAATCCCTAACAATATTGTTATTTTTTATGAATGCCAATGTGCTTCGAGTGATCTCATGTTCGAAAAACATTAGTCATGGATGATGGACGTCTAAAATCATCAATATCACAAAAATACCGTTGCTGATCGTAAACAGGTCAGTGTAAAACGAGAAAACATGAAGCGTTTAGCTCTTTGCATTGAAAACTTTCTAATGAAAAACTGTGTAGTTTTGTACAGCTGTTGAGGTGTAGAAATATCGCAGACACGCGTTCAAGGTGAAGTGGACAGTGCAGCGTCTACAGGCGGAACGGCGAGGTGCAGCCAGTTTTTTCACGCTAGAACGATAATTTGCACATAAGCCACACAAATTTTTTGACCTTTGGACATCCTAGAAAATAATGCCTTGTATTTTTTTGCCACTGAAAATGTGATTAAATTTCAAATAAATAAAGAGCTTGATTATATTAAACATTGTACGTTTTTGATTAATTATTAGAAGCTTCTGTTTGGCTTACAGAGTCATCAACATTGTAACAACGAAATGAATGAATGGTTTCAGTTCATTACGGACATTATTGTCTCTTAGGCACGTGCCGAGTGCGGGGAACGGAATTAAAATTAAAACGTTAATTAACGTTGGTTGTTTTGTTGAGATAAACGTGACCATGCTGATAGGTACTCGCCGTTATCAAAATGCAAAACAAATACAAGCGGAATACGTTACGAGCTGTTAAAAAAATCGGCATAGGTAAACCTTGTTGGTTACGATGATTCTATTCAAATACAGTCAGATCAGCCGCTCGATTCTGTAAAAATCTCACCGTGAAATCATAAGTGAAGTGAACACTTAATAGTGTTAATCCCTAACATTAGGGAATGACAGCTCACTTCCCGCTCACTTCCCCCTAAGTTCTCACGGTGAGATTTTTGCAGAATAACACTGCAGATACCTGTTTAAGAGGAAATCCTCATCTGAGTCACGTTTAGTCGAACGGTGACTAGTTTCGAGTTTTGACAGTTTATCGAACGAACATGACATTATCCTCAAAAGATAAAAAATCTGTCAAAGTCCTGCCTGACAAGGCAGGACTTTGGCTCTCGCCTCATCTAATCGTAACATTTCATAATAGACTCAAACGTCATGGTTGACTGTAGTGATGGAATACGGATGCGGCTTGTTCAGAGCTAGAGGGACTGCAGTAGGCACCACTCACGGCTCTCCAGTTGGGTGACGCACCTCACATCGGAAAACGTTTAATATAAAACAACATTAACCCACCATCAGCTATCGGTCACCGTTTTTCTCGTAGAAACGATAAAACGAATAACCGTGGCGCCTGTTTATCGGTCGGTACGTGCACCATGAATTAATTAAGAGAAATTATCTCGACACTAAACAGCTAGTGTCGAGATACCTATTCAACCCAAGTATACCCAAGGCTTAACTATTAGTTTAGTGTACCTAAGAGCTATTGTACTTAAGGTCTGGTACGTTAGAATGAAATAGCCTTTTAAATTATAGATGAGGTCTTTGTGTATGTCTGTACGGCGCCGCCGCGGCTCCTTACTGGTGACCCTAACTGTTTGTTATTGTTTAGTTTCCTTTATTACTCGCTTCAGTCATATTATTCATGAGGTGATTGTTATCACACCTTGGTATAGCGCGTTTACGCGGGAAGGTCAAGGGCACAGGCTTCAGACAGGGTGTTTCAAGGGCGAAACGGCCACAACTCACTATTACAGTACTAGAATACTACAGCCCAATCATACCGCCTTTGATCACACCATACTGCAGTGGATGCATTGCAGCTGAACATTATCAAGGCTGACTTCATTTTTAATTGTCTTGTGTCATGGTTTACAGACAACTACTACTTACTTTGAAGACTATGTAGTGGTACCTACATGAAGTTAAATACTGCTTGACTGATAGATAGTAAATAGTACCAACTGTATATTTTCCTCATAATTGTATTACTGATAAGGAGTGGTCCTATCAGGCGATCTTGTCTTACAGAGGGGCTTAACAAGTGATTTCTGATAAGAATAATACTTCTGAAGTAAGTTTTGATGAGAAGCAATATTCAATCTGTAATGATAAAAACTCAATCAAAAGATAATAAACATCAGTTATTTTTGTTTAGCCGATACTGTCCACCTGTTGGGCAAAGGGTCCTTCCAGGAATTCTATTCCTATGCCACCTCGAACCAGCCCTAGCGGTATGTTTCCAGGTAATCTTGCCACCCCTTATTATTTATGATAGTATACTTTTTGTTTTTCATAAAAAAACATTCTTTAAAAGCAAACAACCATCAGGGGTTCCTTTATGTTTTTAAGCATTACAAGTTTTGACAATAACGAGTCTAGAAAACTAGTCACTTAGTGGAGTTTTAGTATAGAGACAAATTGCTTGAAGTTTTGACACTAAAAGTTAACTGTGAGATAGTGACAATTTGATGACCTGGCTCATAGAGCCAGGTCATCAAATTGTCACTATCGCTAAATTGTCACTATATTGTGACCATAGGGTCAGGACATCAAATTACGAAAAAAAAATGTACTTTGGCCAAATGTAATGTAAAATCACTGCAATTGCACTGGTCTTCGAATGCGTAGCTGAGCCAGTTGGTTTCAAATAGCATTTTCCATAGTAGCACATGAAATAAACTACTGAAATGGAAATTGGCAGATTGAGATTGAAGGTGAATGGAGAATTGTTTAAACTTAACAAAAGGTAATATTGTTTAATGTGGTCTGTTGAAATGTAAGCTAAATTATTCCATTGCATTGTTAATTAATTATTCTTGTATCTAGAATCCAATTCAATTTAAATATCTACCATCATATCTTCTGAATACTAGATTAGGTTTCTACCAAGCACTACACCAAATCCACAAGAACCAGGAAACCAGAGAATAGATCAAATAATCTGCAACTGTAGTCAATATTTTCTAGTTTCCTGTTGTCATTCCCGTACTTGAGAGTTCCTCTAGATAGCCAGTAGCACACATTATTTACATTTAACCGGTTGAATGCCGTAATTACAGAAACAATTAAAAAGTAATTGGGTCTCACATGGATCCACCTTCTGGTTTACAAAGTGTTCAGTTGTCACAAAAGATTTAACCATGCAGTAAATTAACATGACAACTAGGGATATAACCAGACGCACTGGAAACTAAAAGATAGGTCTTGGACTAGAACCAATGTAGGAAAATGTTCTAGAGATTATTTTTCTAAACTAATATTATAAAGAGAATATATTTGATTTTTGTATATTTGTTTATTATGCTTTTACGCTATAATAAATTGCTGAATATATTTGGATAAAATCTGGCACATGGGTAGACCATGACCTATGTTTTCCCGATGTTCCCACAGAATCCAGACTTATGAGGGTGAAACCGCCAGACACAGCTAGTCATAGATAAATAAGTACCATCTACTTAAACAAAGGTGTTACTTTTTATGTTTAAAGATAAGCAAGCAGGTGTTTGTTTATACACCCATAAAATTTAGCAGCACACCATAAAAAGCAGGTCAGCGAGAAACACTGTTATTAGCAGTGCTAGAAAGATGACATCATTTTCTTGACACACTAAGAACTTAAAAGAAAATCAATGTTTTGTACCAGTTATTGTAACCTGCTAAATATAGCCTCTGAGGAGACCTTCTGACCTGTTAACTGACCTTAAAACGAAACTACGAAAATAGTATTAATTGACGTGGTAAGGTGTGATCTTGATTGAAAGTTACAAGTGAAAAAACCTGTCCTAGGTGTCGATAAATGAAGAGTTTTCAACTAGCTAAGGGTGGAGCAGTGAGAGCTATCCCAGTGGACTTACGTTGGTTCATCTTGAGCACCATGGCTCGGTAGAACCTGGAGAACGGCGCCATCATGTTCCGCACGTGGAAAAAACGCGCAATTCTATCCCTGGGATCCATTTCAGGGAATCTTCAAACAACTCGCTATGTAAAACACAACACTATTTAAACACTAATAAAACGCTAAATTTGACACTCATTATCACCGTGTAGAATCGCGAAGAAAATAAAACAGAACAGGAATAAAAACAACTTTGTTCAACGATGTTTAAATAATCGACATTTTCGTTTGATGCACAAGTTTTAACCGTATTTCGTAGAGTAAACTTTAAATGTAAATAATAACATCACTTCATTCAAAGGTTCTTTTAAAATATTAAAACTGTTTGAAATACATGTTGACATCATAAAAACAGCCGATACGTGAGTCGTTCAGTACGATCGATCTGTCCATGTTCACCGCCCCATGAATAGTGATGAGCATGACAAACAACAAGTTGCAATGTCGATATGTTTAAGAGGAATTTATGTTATTTAATTACAAATAATAAACCCCAGTTATTTAAAAATAGGTCTGTTTTCAAATAACCGGGATGCATTAAATGTCTCCACGAGTTGCGTATTTTTTTTAATGTACGCTATGTGCAGTGTAATTGCGTAACACACTCAAAATTCTAATGCCATTAGGATTCTTTGCTGGCATTTGGACCACTTTTATTTCCTTGAATTAGAGCAGATGAATCTTTTAACCATGACTATGAATTGGCTTCAAATTCTTTGGATTGTGATAGAAAATGTGTTACGCTGGGCAGTCAGCCTCGTTACCATCTTACTAACTACTAATTACGCTCTACGTTGCTGACTGGCCTATTAGCCAGTGTACGAAGTGTGCGCGTACGCGTGCGCATAATATTTTATTATCACAGCATAAGCTAATCATAAATAATACGTACTGATACGAGAGAAGAATTTTTATTTTATCCTTACAAAGAATATGACTGACTATTTTATCGATACTCAAGTTTACCGACACTGGATCCTCGCTAACGAAGTGACAGCAACACTGTGCTGCCATCTGCGGAGTCTAATGAGACATCTGACATTAGAATCTGATTGCCATAAGCAAAAAAATACTGTGTAGCTATTTAATTACATAAAGATTCCGTTGTTTCTCGTACATACACAGTCACACTCACACAATACTTTCTACGCTCATTCTACCCTGGAAATAAAATCACCTAACTATGTATGTTAAAATGGGTCACCCGGTTGTCTAAGATATACACGTAGTGAACTGACAGTTGGCACTGCCCAAACTAGTTACTTATTCATTTTTAGGGTCCCGCACCAAAATAGTAAAAAGAACCCTTATGGTGCGACTCAGTCTGTCTGTCCGCCTGTCACAGCTGGATATCTCAAGAAGTACTAATGCTATCAACTTGAAATTTGGAATAGTTTCAGATGACGTTTGCCCAACTATTTTGTAAATAAGAAAGAAATAATATATATTTTTTGCAACAGGCACTGAAAGGGGGTCTTAAAAATTCAAAGTGGGGCTGGGCTACTTGGGCATATGAAAGAGCGCTGTTTGCAAATTCTCAAACGTTTTTTTCTTTATTTTTGAGGCTACATAGTTTTGGAGTTTTGATAAAAAAGTAAAAATAAATACCTTTCCCCCTTATATCCGAAGTTTACATACAGAAAAATCTGAAATTATTCTATTTGATAGAAGTTTATGTAGATATTACAGGAAAAATAAAATGATGTCTCTAAATAACACACTTTATCAGAATAAATCAATAAAAAGTACATTAGTTTCACTGTCGGTCAAGAGATGGCGCTGACCTAGAACTGCTATAATATTCTACACCGCAATGTTATTTCTCTGACACATATAGGCCTCGCCGATGAAAATTTAAAACATTTCACGTTTCACAACCAAAATGTCCTCCTTCCTACAACTCCCTAGTTGCTGAGGGTGAAGCACAGTTGTAGTTTTTTTCTGGGCACAGAACTATTTAGGAGGTACCTATACGGATGAAGCTCCTTAGGCTCCCAGGTTATTAAATTAATAAATATAATATAAAAATAATATAATAAATGAAAATGGTACTGATAGAACGCGTTCAGCTGCTTCTACTTTTGAAGGACTATACGTAAAGTAACACATCCAAAATATTTACATATATACAACGTGTAACGTTAAATGCGCAAAACCTGAAAATAGTTTGACCAGAATAACGAGCAGAATTAATTGAACCACTTTTTAATATAGGTCACATTTTTGAAAAAATCTTCATTAAAAACGTTGCCGTGTCTATTTATTAATAGGTCAAGCAAGCCAATGTCACCGCGGCGCAGCGGCTCGGTGACGACTTCTCCCTCGATAAAGCGGCGTCGCAGACGCAAGAAACGATCAGAATGGCCAGTAAAACTAAAACGGCATGTAAAACCTTTGCAATTTTTTTAATATTTTATTTTCTCTCTGAAATAGGTCAATTGAATTAAAAATCAGTTGGGGTGTTTGAGGTTTTGCGCATTTAACGTTACATGTTGTATAATGGTACTCAACCCTTGGTGCGCGAGTCCGACTCGCTCTTGGGCGTTTTTTTTTTATTCACTCCATTGTAATCCAATTCAGTTTCGATTGATTTCCGAAGTGAACCAGCCATGAATTAATAAATTGGGATGAACAACAACACAACGGGCGGAAAGCTACACGTGTTTTTCGAAAGACCTTATGTTATAGGTAGGTTTTTTCGCGTACTTCGTAAAAGTAATAGTATTATCGCTAATAACGGTGGCTAGGGCTACCTACCGGTAGCGATTGCAGTGGCCGGTGCCAGCATTTTTATGTTTCTTTAATAAGGTATTGGCAAGTACCTAACTCAAAGATTAAAACAAGGTTTTAAATGTTGTATTTGTTTTGCCCCAGTGATTAAGGCTTCGCTTCTTATTCACGGGGTTTGGGTTCAAATCCCGGCAAGTATCAATGCGATTATCTTGGACATCACTGATATTGGTAAAGGAAAAAAGTCGCGAAGAACTAGGTTTCCTCGTGATATTTGTAGGTTACGCGTATTTCCTAATAAATAAAAGTCTGAAGTCTCCAATCCGTGCATCAATGCTCAAATCTTCACTGTATGAGAAGAGGTCTTGTCCTGCAATGAGCCGATAATAGGCTGGTATTATTGTAATTATTTAAAGTCTGATTTTTTATTAGCTCGACAAAAATGACAGCCAACCGTAGATAGAGAACGAACTATTCTCTGCAGCTAATACTCTGTCTCTCAGTGTCATGTTGGCAAAAAAGCCGATCGCAGCTGTACTAAACGAGACGTCAATTATGTATTAATTTCTCGAGTTCACAGGTTTTTCTAAGATTCACATGGACCAGTCTCGGTGCCTACCTACCGCAGTCTATCGCAGCCTGACGTTTCATCCTAACTGTTACAGCTTTACACCCTTGTCATGTTGCTCGGCGCGCAATGCATTCTCCGGTTCTCCACTGAAGTTAATCTAGCTTAAAAGTTCAGTAATTCGTTTGGGAATGTTAAATCCTTCCGCCTGGAATTAGTGCGTTCAAAAATTTTCTGTTTTTTTTTTTTTTTGTTTTATATATTTGTGTTTATCAAGCCGTGTCTCCTGCGCGTGTTTTTTCGAAACATGACACAAAAAAACCTTAGGTACACATAAACATTTGTTTTCGTACACAATAATGGTTTCGAAGAAACCATTATCCATAGCTAAGTAGGTAGGTAGGTACCCACATTTTTTTTTGTTGAAAAAAACAAGTAAACAAGTGCAATGTTACATTTCGCTTTTGCCCCTTTTTCACAAGCAGGCCGTGTTTAGGTTATCAAATAGGTATTTCTGCCAGTTTCCGATAAATCTACTTTATCAAACGACCGTCATTCGATAAATTATAGGTAAATAATACGAACCCACGGGCTCACGCTGGGTGCCAAAACAGCCGATGTAGTAGCTCAACTGTGATGAATCTAATGAGACACAATTACTTTTTCTATTGTTATAAATCAAATTTTGATTTTCCCACAGTTGAGCGGCTATTCTGTAAATATCTCACCATGGAAACTTAGGTGAAGTGAGCATAAAGTGAGCTGCCAGTTTAATGTCAATCCGTAGCATCAGGTGGAATGACATCTCACTTCAAGCTCAATTGACCTAAGTTTTCACGTTGAGATTTTTACAGAATAAACTGGCAGATCATGAAGTGTTTTCATTCGAGCCAGTTTAGACGAATCCTTTTCCAAGTACCTATTGCATCTTTGTACCGGGTATAGGGGGTGAGAGCATTTATCTTTCAAAGTGTTTCAATGAATGTGAGCGTGAAGGCTGTGCGTCAGTCTAGTCGCATTTTTTTTTAGTTTAAAATTAGTTCCATGACTGACTAAATGGTTGACTATTAAATGGTCTTTAGTTATATTAAAAGATATATTGTTTCTAACAGTGAAAATCAAATCACCAAAGCAATTAAACAAAGCCCAGATAACATTCGTGCGTGACGCGTTATTAATTCAGCGTTTTGTATTACGTAGTGCGTACCTAAGTTCCTTTTGTTACGTATTTATATTACCTACGTAGTATAATCGGAGGTAAGCATTTGCCAGGAAGTATCTATTACCCGGTGTTTAGGCTGTACGTCCATTTGAGCGGAGAGAGTAAGCCTAGAAGAGCGAGCTAAATGAGGAACGTAATGATATAGCGGAGCATAGTAGATCCTGTATTTGATTACCTCTTGATGTTCATTGCAGCGTGAATGACATGCAATTACTTAGCGGACATGTAAATAGATCCAGTGGCCGTAAGCGCGACTGCTGCGCATGAGATCCTGGGTTCGATGCTCAGGCTTAGAATTCAGTAGCATCCCAAAGTCTGAATTTGTGCCCGGTTGATTGCTATAGGCTCACTCCATATTACATGGGGCTCAAACAATATAATTGGCGAAATGCGTTATCTTATCAATTTGGTTTATCTAGCTCTGTATTTCTTCGCTCCAATCCACACACAGCCTTAAGCAGGGATGACGACGCGTACGGTAGCGGGTTCGAAACGTGTTCGTAAATAAGTAATGAGTCCATTTATGTATATCGCGGCGATGAGCTACGAGACTGAGCTTTTACGTTACCGTAATCAAATCTTTTGTAATATTTACTTTACTAGTCACGCTTTGTTTTATTTTTGAGCATATTGTGTTTATAGTGTTGTATTTTGACGCAAGTATATGTACTCTCGTACATCACCAACATGTTCAACATGTTCTGATTTTAGTCGGCATTCCTATCAACTTTTAAAATGTAAAAAGTAGTTTTAGTAACATTACTACAATACTTGGACAAATGAGGAGCGTCGGAACAAAAACCGATATGTCTTAATTAAGACATTTTTTTTTTATTTTTTTTCTGTTACAAAATGTTAGTTATACACCCTTCAGGAATGAAATCAATTAAAAAACAGTTACATCCATCTTAAAAAATATATCAAAATACTGTGGTCAAATCAAACCCAACAAATACATTTTTAAATTCAACATGTTCTTGTTGTTGGATTAAAAACCGATAATTCTTATTAAGTTTTACACAATTCAACAATGGTCGGTTCAAATTCAATTCAGTTCAATACCGACATATCCATTTTGGTTTCGTCAAAAACCGATATATCCAAATGATCGCGTCAAAAACCGATATATCCAATTATCCATACTTGTCTGCCAAGTATCTCCCTAAATTAAGTATCTACCCTCCGTCAAGTTTCACACATCAATCGATGTCACTTTAACTGAAAATTGACATGCTATAATTTTCCACTTTTGTAACATTAAAAAACTTACAAGCTTTTTTTTAATTTGTGAAAAATATGGTAAATTCGATATATCGGTTTTCGTTCCGACGCTCCTCAAATGGTATCGCGTTTTTTTTTTTTTTGTAGATATTTTACTACATTTTTATGTTCTATCATCAATAGTTTCCGCAGCGCATGCGATGAAAGACATTTTATGGCAATTTTTTTGAGCCTTGGGTTAAATTATTGAAGTTTTAGTAGAGACCCCTAATTTTTTCTAGTAATAAATAAAGCCTATGTTACTCAAGGATAGTGTAGCATTCTATTGGTGAAAAACTGCAGATTCCATGGTGTGGAGTGGTGTATATGTGTGGGTGTCCCCGGACGAGTTCTTCACACGGTTTTGCTACCTATTACTCGTATTAAGAAAGAGAAGTAGAAAGAAGTTTTTTAATAAGTAGGTTAGGTACCTACCTATACTAGAAAAATGTTCCCAGAGAATCACGACAATACTATAAAGTTCCACTGCGATGTTTTCGTGTTTGTACTTATCATTTTATTGAGTTGCTTATCCTTTAGAACACATTCATCTCTTGAACCCACGGCACCAGCACGCAGCTTAAATGAATGCTCCCTCGGGAACCATTACAGCTATACCTTCGACTGGCATAGTGTCTACCTGAGCGATATTATTGTTGTTTATTACGCCGATAGCCGATGCAGTCAGACTGTTATAAGTTGATTTAAGCTACTGTCCCAAAGGCCCACGATATCGGCAACTCCATTGCAGCATCACGAGTAGTGGTGTGCCCCAGAGGTAACGGCCCCGACTTACGATATAAATATGTCGGTCGTGGGTTCGAACAGAAACAGTCGTGTTATTTTGTGTAATTTATTTTCATTTCTCATACTCGGAAAGTAGTGTTTGTTTGATCCGTTTGGCGGGTGGAAGACGTTGCTTCCCACCTTTGGGCAGGAAAGACTCATGGTAATTACTTCCATCTCTAGGGTGGTAATGAATTTTTAAAATAGTACTAAAGCTTAGGTAGTCAGCTACTAAATTTTTTAAATAATTAAGAAAAATGCTGCGGTCTTATGAGTGTTTAAACAGCCAGTGTGAATTAAAAAAAGAAGTATTAAGCGGGACGATCTGCGGCGGCGACGCGGTGTGTTACATATTTAAAATTAAAAAAAGACTATTAAACAGGTACCATTCATGTGTTTACATATCTCGGGACGATGAGGTCCCTGTCCTTTGGAAGGCGTACGAGGGGCCGAAGCCAACTCGCAGAGGCCCCTTAGGATTTTTTTATGAAATGCGGCACCATCCGACGGTTATCCCTGTATGCACTATGCAAGTACACACAAGGACCCCGGACACCCCGGTTGGTGTAGAACTATTGCAGGATGTGGAAAAATAAAAAGTTGGATTATGGGTTTGGGTGGCTAAAGTGGGTTGGTTATCAAGAACTATACTCAAAACTCAATACTTTATTGCATTCCATAATGTGTACATAATGGTTGAATGTTTAACATCGAATCAATTATGGACCCTGTCGGGCACAGCAAAGTTAATATTTAATAGTTAATAGGAGAGAGGATGAAGGCGCTTATTGTTAAGAAAAAATAAATTAATATTAAATTAAAATAGTATCATTAAAATTGTATTATTTAATTTTATGTAAATTAAAATGAGCTAAATGTTTATAATAAAATCGTATTTTCGAGTTTTGTAGAATGTTATTATTAATTGTGTACTTATTGTTGTTAAAATTTATCGCTAAAATATTCATCAATATTATAGTAGCTTTTGATTATCAGAAATTGTTTTAATTTATTGATAAAGGTATTATTTTTATTTATATTTTTGATGTATTCCGGTAACTTATTGTATATTTTAATGGACATAACAAATGTACTAGAAGAGTGCATTTTTAATCGTGAAGTGGGTATGTTTAATCTGCTTTCATGTCTAAGTGCAATTTTTGTTTGGATATCTCCTCTTTTGGTATAGAATTGCGGATATTTTCGTACAAATTTACAAGTCTCAAGTATGTAGAGGCAGGGCAGGGTTAATATTTTTAGGTCTTTAAAGTGGGGTTTACAGGAGTCTGTATCTTTGATATTTATTAAAATTCTAATCATTTTTTTCTGTAGAGTGAATAATGTAGGCGCGTCTGTACTATTTCCCCATAGGATAACTCCATATTTGAGCCATGCAAATGCGTATGCGTAATATGTCACTAGTGCTGTTTTGAGGTCTGTTGTTTTCTTGATTTCTCGGAGAGCGTATGAAAAATGGAAGAACTATGGCCCCTGCCTGATCAATGATTTATATATACACGGATAAAATGGCAGGGGGTGACTTGCACACTCAATAATGGCCCCCCGGAAACGGTCGCTAGCACATAGTGATGTAGCGACAGGGGAACACTATGTCCTGAGCCCGTTAGATGGTCAAGATCCCAACGAGCACTTACTGGAACACTTCCTTCCCCCGAGCCCGTTTGCTCTTGCGAATCTCCATTCAAGCCGGCCAATAAAGGCAAGAAAGAGTTGGGACCTCTGTTCCTCGTCAGCGTTCACTCCAGCCGGACAATTAAGGCAAGCCAGAGGTGAGGAACAAGACTACTCCCGGGAGATAGGGTCCGTGGGGTCGCTACTGCCCACCAGCTCGCCACATGCTGGCCTGCGGGTTTCTGTATCTGGGTCTGGCTCCTCACACTGGACCTGATCCGGCAAAGTAAACTCTTCCGGCACAGACATAGAGTTCGCAGCGCGCAAGCCCCACCACGACGTCAACGTAGAGATACGGCGGTGGGGCTAGTAGAAAAACTACAATGTTTTACTTTCCTTATATTCGAAATGAAAGGTAGAGTGTTTAGCACGAGTGATAGTCATCAATTCCTACTCGGACTATAGCCGAGTCGACTACAGAATAGTCTAAATACCTCGTATAGGAATTTATTCCTTTCGATCCTTGTACGTATAACAATCTAGTATTCATCACTATTGCTCTCAAAACGTGAGGACACCGGCATGTTCTAGAACTACCCAGCAACTAGGTCAGCAAGCCCCACTACATGGTTCAAGTTACACGCTACTCATAAAGCGTGACAACAACAACGACAACAACAAGTAAAACTCCAATGTGGCCTAGCCTCGGCTTAGGCATTACGCTTTTGATGCAGTATACTGTTAGTTCTGACCACTAGTTATAAGTAAGTGATATACCTACCAAACTTTTTTACATGATGTTTTTGGTGGGATATTTTATTCTCGTATCAAAAGGTACGACATATGCAAGAATAGCTTGTGTCGGTAAAGGCTGACGCGCATTAGGGCCGCACCGCATTGACCAATCCCTCTACAACATTTTCAAGCAGACCGCACCGCGCTTGACACGCGTGCGCTGTTCGTTACACGTGGTTGCATCCCGGTGGGACCTGATAGAGTGATCAATCACATCATGTAGGTATTAGCAGTCGCCAACAGTCTGCGTCGCGTAGGACGTACCTACGTAAAGACGGAATGTACTTCAATCATAATCCCATAATACTATTAGGTGTATTTCTCGTACGTGATTTGAGTCCTTGTCAAAGAAACGGCATTGACGCTCAACTATATTGCATTTTTAGAGTTTCGTACATAAGAAGTTTAAACAAAGTAGTCTGTCTATATGTCATGCCTATTTTTCGTAACGACTATTCATGCCCTTGGACTCATCTGTGGTAAAAACGTCTTTCGTTTTTTATCAACAGTATAAAATATCAAGCTTCCTTTAAGATAATGGGTTCTCATCTCATAGACATGTAATTAAATCTCATCGAAAGATCGAGTTTCTTCAAGAACTAAGGCTGAATTAATTAATTATGAGTTTTAAAGAAAACTTTTACCGGTAAACAAAAAGTATTAAAGTAACAGACACCCACTCAGGAAGACCAATAGTCGATGCCAACTAGTATTTACCAACTAACCTATTCCTTTGTTGAACCAAAGAAAACAGTCTATCAACTACGATCCGTATTTAATGGAGGGTGAAATTACCGGCTGTAGTTCGTAGCCTGTAGCTCGTAGCGCGTAACTCGTAGCCCGTAGCGCGTAGCAAAGTACTTGCGGTAGACGTGGTCGTGCGCTCGACCAATGGACATGATTTACTTACAAATAAGTACGAGAAGCAATTCCAAGTTGTTCTGCCTCGTTGTCCTAGCACTCGCAAAGAAAACAAATAAAATAAATACCTACTACCTATTGTTTACCTATCAGTGACAATCTCTCCTAAAGGTTCTATGTAACTACTTCACAGCAAGAATCGGAAAATTAATTTGTCTGATTGTATCAAACGGCCAAACATAGTTATTAATAACGTAGTTGATTAATAACTTACGTTTATCTAATTGCCCATATAATTATGTTCGACATGGAAATACAATTAGATCGCTCCATTTATTTTTACCTTTCAGGTTACGCGCCGGTGCCCACACATCCTGAGTTAATTAACATCAATTAAGAAGGTAGGCCTGTCGTTACTTCAAGGCTGGGTCTTGTGGCCTAGTGTGTTCAGTAGTGGCCATGTGTGTCACAAGACACAAAAACACAACAACAAGACAAGGCACATAGCACACCATAAGGTACTTATTAGTTAAGCTCTTTTACAGCGATTTTTCAAGTTGAAGAAAGAAAGAAAAATGCGTTTGTTGGCATTACTGCAACAAAAACAAAATAACCCTTAAAACTATAAAAGATATAAAACAATGATAATGGTGAGCTAGTCTCATTAAGGCTGTAGAACTATGTCCACTTCAGTTTTATTCTTCTGTAACTTCCCTAAACAAAGATTTCATGTTTAGCGCCTGTAGGCGTTTACGTTATATATGTTTGTAATGTGGTGTGGGATAGATCCAATTCAACTAGGGGTTTTACGTGATAAACTCAAACAATAAGGGATCAGTTCGCGTCCTAAACCCGTTGGGCTCTCCCTAATCAAACACGTGGGAGAACCGAAGTGGAAGTGGGACGAATGCACCCATTCTAGAATAGCAATATGCAAAGAGTCTCAGTAAGATATTGAAGTATGCGACCTGTGTATAACATAGGAAGGTAAGTAAGTAGCTAACCTACTCGTATATAAACGAAATGGCTTCAATAATTTAAAAGCTTTCATTCGTGAACACGTCTATTAAGTAGTGACGAATGCTGTCTGGGCTAGTTGTACATTATTAGCGATATAAAACTATTTTTCATTCATTTGAAAAGTACTACAACGAACTATAGAAGTCGAGGAGGATATTTGAGAGTAAAGTTGGTATACTCTAGGTAATCTTGTCGGTGACATTCACAATCGCATAGGAGTTTGAACACAGGCAATGTAGATTAATTAACTGACCTGTTCTAACACGTTTGGCTATAGTTATATTGTACTAAAAGTATACTTCATGCCGTGGTACCTCCGTAAGGTGTTCGAATATTCCTTGTAGAGTAGATTTTCTGGGTTTTTCAATATAAAGTATTGTTGATTCACCTGTTGAATAAATAATTGTATGCGAAACAAAGGGGAGGCGTTACCGATTGAACAAAATATGCTAGTTCGAATAATACATCAAAAGAAATACGTTATGTATAATTTTGCATGATAATAACATAAAATTGTTTTTTGTTTAACTACTTGTCCACCCACGCTACCACCCACGCTACCACCCACGCTACCACCCACGCTACTTCGTCCGTCTTGAAGTTGTAGAATAAAACTGAACAATCATCACCTTTTAATTTATAGTGAGCCAACCGCCACGGCCTCGACACATGCATATAACTAATATTATAAACAAACTGACCAGAAAGACGTTTCCTATCCAAATTTCAATAGATCATACAAAAATCCCACAGAAAAAAAAAAACGTTTGACATTTTACGCGAACTAGCCGGTCGATTCTGTAAAAATCCCACCGTGAAATCATGAGTGAAGTGAGCACTTAATAGTGTTAATCCCTAGCGAATGACAGCTCACTCCATGCTCACTTCACCCAAGTTTTCACGGTGAGACGGTTACAGAATCACACGGCTGTTCTCATTTTTCTTCCCATGAAAATCTGATTCGAATTATTTCGAACATTTTAAAATAGAAACTAGCCAAATCGGTCCAACCGTTCTCAAGTGATGTGCATACAAACGAACAGTATTTAATTTTTATTTATATGTGATTTAAAAGTAACCCTGTCTGCGTGCCTGTCTATCTGTTACGTTTTCACACGCTATCGGCTAAATGAATTTCATTGAAGTTTGGTACTTTGGTAGACCATTACTTGGGTTAGGTCATAGAATACTTTTATCTCGGTTTACTTTCCCATAGTATTTCCTATCTCTACCTAATATCTATTCACCACTATACAATACGTATCATCCGTTATGTTCACTGCTAGAAATATTCGACTCGACAAAAATTGCAAGGCTTCCTTACTTAAGCTGTTACTTTTTTTTTTTGCTTCCATCCTAATCTGCCGAAACAGCTGCACGCTCGAACCTATGGACTCTCGGAGTCAAGTGCGCGATCGATCGCGGGGCTTCACAAGGTTAAGACGCAAGCCTAGCTGGCCGTCATTATCTCATTAGAGAGCAGCGCCGATTGATCCAACGACAGTCGGGACGGTTGGCTGCTAATCGTAGTGGAAGTAACTGACGTGCAACCAGCACTCACTTTGCGGAATCTGAATCATTTTGACGGATATTGCTAATTCATTGCCTCATATGTTCGAAAAATGTATCTGCTCATCAACGTAAATAAGGCAATGGATGTTGTTGAACTGTCAAAATGAAACGCAATGCTACTGATATTGTGTTACGTATTACCCCGCTGGTTGATGGAAAGGATTGGAAATCTGTAGAATACCTATGCAGAAAGTGCTTCAGAGGCCGCAAGGAATCGTAAATTCGAACGATTTAACATTTTGTGCACCGTTAAAAAAATATTATGGTTTTGTGAAACGAATATTTTCAATTTTTGATTTACGTTACTTTTATCCTGTGCATTCATGCCAGGCCCATGAATTTATTTTATATTTTTTGAAGTGAAAACTTCTTTAGCGGCGTTGTACACTTTTTTTGTAACGGGTAAAAAATGTAAAACTCGCGTCAGGACACGTGACCCTGATCGAAAATTCGTAAGACTGATGGTGAGTACACAGCCGGCGGCGCGGCGTAGGCGAGGAAGTATCCCCCTCTCTTTCTACGGCGCGGCGAAAATGTATGCCTGCGCCTGTTGTTTAGTTTAGGTGGGGCAGGGTGCTTGCGCGAATGTTCGTGTGTGTTTATGTTACAGAAACAAACTTAACTTAAATGAATGAATTAATTATAATTGTAGTTGGAATGTATCGATAGACTTGAAGGTACATCTCTCGACAATAAATCTGCAATTTGGGAACTACAGATAACTGGTGGAACATATGGCACACCTCCGGTGGACGTGAAAAAATTAAAAAATTAATAAAATAATGGTTCTGGTAATAATGATGGTGAAAAAGTCGTCGAAATTATGGATGGAAGTTGATTTTTCTGAGAGATAAACTTTTTAATGTAATATAAATTGTCATGTTTGTGCAAGATAGCGCAATAAATAAATATTGTATTCTACGACATAAATGATAGTACTTTTATACTGATAATTAAAGCAATTCGTGCAAAATGATTCCCTAACCATTCCAAAATATAAAAAATGCACAACGTTAATATTTAAGTTTTCACTTCTGCCGGCACTCCCGGAGTGCAACCCGTCGTTTTTTTTGTTCACTTACTAGCAATGGCGTACCGACTATCGCCAATAGTACAAAGATGGAGTTCTCTTGTCAGTCAGAAAACTTGCATGCATATTTTACAACTTTTATTTCGTTTCCTACGAAAGTGAGAACTAGCTTTTGATCAGGATAACAGCATCAGATGCAATCCATTACTTCGCGGGACATATCTCAGTATTTTTAGACCTCATCAAGGCATTTGATTTAACACAGTCACTTTTTAACAGCTACTAAACAAATTGGAGCGAATGAGAGTGATTTATTTAATTCAACTTGACCTACTTAGCGAGTATATTTCTCAGACTCAGTGAAGTATAACGTACGATAGGGAACTGTGTAAATCATAACATCTAGGGAACATTAGGCGTTCCTAGTTAGGGCACAGCTTTGGGACCAAGCCAACCTTAGGCCTAGCATGCTTGTTGCCTTTTTTGGCAATAATTCTTAGTAAATATTTATTATATAGCATTAATTATAATCTTAACTATATACAGGGTGTCGGGTAATTAATGGATAACCTTGAAATGGCTTACAGCAGAACTTATGGCCGTTCAGAAAAAAATACCAAACCAAATATATCCATACCAAATATATCCTAAGATATATATATATATTTTTTTAGAAGGACTACAAATTTTTACCTTTTTTTACATTATTGTACGCTACAACCACAATTAAGAATTAAGAATCATTTCCATCGGTTTTTGTTGTTCTATTATTATATGTTAACTATGCCAATAGATAGACAGTAAATAGCTATTGCAATAATAAAAACTAAAAACTACTAAACTAGCTATTGCAATAATAATAATAAAAAAAAACTTTAATTAAATTTTCAGTGAAAAATTAAATTAAAACATATCTTAGGTAGTTCGTAGGATATATTTGGTTTTGCATTTTTTTCTGAACGGCCATTAGTTCTGCTATAAGCCATTTCAAGGTTATCCATTCATTACCGGACACCCTGTATAAGCTTGTGCTGGAAATTAATTTGCGTCGATAGTGCACCGGATGGGCATCAAATTCACGACGCTTAGCTCGCCTGTGCGCTTAATTGCTTTAATCGTTGACCACAATGTGCGGCACTTACCGCGTGTGCGGCATGCCGCATTTGTGCCAGATCAATCACGAAACAAGAAATACATATATTACACACCAACCGACTCCATACATTGCTAGTTGTTTAAAATTCACACTCGTAAGAATAAGGAATAAAGATTAATACTCGATGATGATTATTATTATTATAAAATAAGTAGTAATATTACCATATATATATATTTTGTAATTACTGATCTCATATAATTGTTTTTTTTTATGATTATAATTATTAGTTATTACAAAGCTTAATTTTGTTTTTAAATTGTTATTAGAACGTGTGTTAATTTTATTTCAAATATTAATGTTATAGTTTAATACTTTTTGCTGTGCCCTACAGGGTCCATAATTGTACCTACTTAGCTTTAAGCTCACTGTAACATCTTCATACATTATGGAATGCAAATAAAGATACGAATATGAATATGAAACAACAACTACAGCACAAGTTCTACCTAGCTTAGCTGAAGTGAAAAGAACACTAAACTGTTTTAATTAAACGGCACGGTTGGCGCAGTGGTTAAGCTATTGACTGCTGCGCTGCGTATCGCGGGTTCGATTCCCGCACGGAGCAAATATTTGTTATGACCTACAAGTAGTTGTTCCGCGTCTGGATGTTTGTGTATGTGTGTATGTGAGTTTAAATGTTTGTAAACGCATCCACAATACAGGAGAAATTCCTAGAATGGGGCAACGGGTTAAAAAAAAAATCGATCATTAAATGATTATGATTTGAGTTGCTGTCTAACTATCGTATAGCCGTAGATAGCTGGTGTTTTTATTCTAATCCATTGTAATATAACTGATAAGCAGTGTGGCGACTATTCCCGTGAGAGTTTCGTTATCAAATAGGTAGGATTTTAATAATCTAATCTAGGCTTATCATTACTTGAAAGTGTTATCTATATTGATCAGTTTCTACCATCTATAATAGATAAAATTAAACTTGAGTTCACCGGTTTTATCTAGTTAAGTGTACAGGGTGGCCGGGACGACATCGACGCGCAAACTGAAACCAAGAATTCAGCACACGATTCTAGACCCCCTAGCGTTGACATTTTTCATAGAAAAGTGCAATACCTACGCGGTCAAAATGTATGGCAGAGCAATTTTTTTTTTTTAATAACTGATGAACAATTGTTATGTGTCGATGTCCCTAGCCTGTATTTTAAAACATCCGATAACGTTTGCTCTTCAGAGGACAACAAAATATTCTACATATTGGCAGTTACTCCCTTTGACAGTTACACATAAAATACCGGAAATTGTGTAAAGTTAGTATCGGAACATTAACTGTATCAATAAAGTAACGAACAGCTCTCGACAGGTCCCAGAGCCACTGTTGATGTTCGCGCCCTATGTAATAAACACGGCTAGAAAATCGTGCGTAAATGTGCGGTTCTCGAGAGCCGTGTTATGAGAGCTGGCGCGGCCTTTCCTATTATGATCGTGGTGGTCCCTGACACCTGTCGCCAACCACAGCTGGAACTGACAGTTGCTAAGCAGAAAGTATTTATACCACTAGTCTGGATTGTGATTACGATTAGGCCTTTGTGTGGAGAAAATGTTGTTTAAGTACTCTGTAATCACATTTAGCCGCATGTGGTAGTTTTGACGGCTTTAGCAGCACAGGTACTAGCTAGTTGTCAGCTAAGTGCTTGAGTAGGTACCCTAATAGTTTATATTTACCTTTAAGGTTATATAAATCTCTACGGTTAATACCGTTGAAGTACAATCAGGGAAACTAATTGTTTATCAAATTGACGCCCTCCGCCAATTTGCCATGATAGCCATTTCAAACAAATGTCAAAAAATTACATTTGTGATTCGACTATATGGACAATTTAAGTTGATAGCCAATTTGATAAACAATCAATTCAACTAAGGCAATTTTTTTACGTACTTTTTATTAAAAGCCTGAATTTGGAGTTCAATATTATGCAATTATTCCGAAGTAACACCAATATGGTAAAATACTTCAGAGCAGAGCAAACCCTCTGAAAGCAGGATTTAGTGTCACCTTTGGGGAGCGTGCACATTGGTCTGACACCCAGCGACAGACTACTGAATATTGTAGAGACTTGGTAAAATATCGTTACCACGCCGCCGTGCAAACACAGGATGAATGCATTCTGCCCAGAATAACTGAATACTCAATACAGCCTTTTCAATGTTTTCAAGAGCATGTTGGATCGCTGTTCGCCGCCTCCTGCTTCCTGTGACGCAAACTAACCCTTTACCGCCGCAAGCCGAAACCTGTCCCTGTTTCACACGGTTTTTACGACGGCAATACTATGAAGTTTCATGATTTTCATTATTTAAGGCTAAAATAAATATATTACAGGTACACATAATATAAACGTTGCAGAATAAATTCTCTAAATGATGTTGAAAACCGCATAAAAATCCGTTGGGTAGTCTGGAAGATCCTCGCGGTCACACAGACACGCGAAAGATATAGATGTCCTGACTGGAGGAACGTCTTAAAGCATTAATACTTTGTTTACCCACCCATAATTTAATGTTAATCAGCTTGCTATAACGTCTATAGCTGATCCCTTCCTCCAACTACTTACCCACTCGAACATGAAACCGGGCCAACATGATGACCTATTCGTTATCTACTAAATTAATTCAATACCCTTCAGCCAGTTGCATGTCAGTTGCCAGCCCACTCTGTAGAATAACAGCCGCGATCGATCAAGCAAATAAATGAATTGATCGTGCATTTTTTATATTTGTGCCCTTACTCAAGATAAATGAACCATTACAAGGTTGGTAAATAGCTCGTTCTTCATACCGAAACTACCGTGCCGAAACTAAATAAAAAGTATTTGAACTTTAAATACCCATTAGATAAGTATTAAGGGCTTTTCCATTGCGAATTTCTTCCTTCTTTGGCGGTGTGATACCCACGTGCCTCGGAAAGCACGTTAAGCCGTTGGTCCTGCGCCTGATCGTCTGAGAGAAGAAAGAGTGCACCTGTGTGTGCGCACACACTTGTGCACTATAATACCTCCCGCGCCGAAGGCTGGTCTCTGCTGAGATGGGTTGCCATGGCCGAAATTCAGTCTGGAGGACTTTATTTATTTTATTTTAATTATAGATAGGTATTCATCCTTTTTATTTGTAACTTTGTTATCCTAAGTTTGTTTGCCCGGTTGATGTCAATAGGATCGCCCCTATTACATGGGAATTTTATATATACGAGTTCATATCCGGCGAAATGTACATATGTGTAGTGTGATTTATAGTTACACCTCTGCCTAACCCTTGGCATTACAGGCGTTATGTTTGTTACTTTTCTAACTTTATCTCTATTCTTTATAGAAACTCGCTTAACAGTCTTTGAGATAGTGAGAAAGTTATAAAGATAATAGGTACTTACCTATCTCTGAATTTTATCTGGAAAGATAAAACACACACCAGTAAAGCTAAGTCAGAGAGCTGCGAACAAAAAACTAATCCGCTCGCCCATCTGATTCTCATTGGGGCTCTTTTTTTATTTTAAACGACTTCAAAACAGGAGGTTATTAAGTCCGTGTTTTGTATTTACAACCCCAGATTTAAACTGAACTCCTTTATTTTATCCCGTTATTTAAACACATATTTACAGCGTGCGAGGAGGCCCAAGATGCATCTTTTGCGGCCTCTCCAAGGCATTTGACTGCATTAATCACGAAACCTTACTCTTGAATCTAGAGCATTACGGACTATGTAAACTTGCGCTCAATTTAGAAAAATCTTATTTAAATGATAGACAGCAAAAAGTTCAAATAAATGGTGTCGATTGAAGTGAATTGACACCATTTATTTGAACTTAATAAGGTTTATAAGTAAAAATGGGTGTTCTACAAAGCTTGATATTCCTCTTCCTCTTCCTTTCCTTTCTTTAGTAGTATATATTAATGATGTACCCTATTTATTAAAAAAACAAACACAAATGCTGTTATTTGCTGACGATACTTCCTTAATTTTTAAGATAAATAGACGTGCATCAAATCTTGACGACATAAATAACGCCCTACTGCAGGTGCAAAATTGGTTCACTGCTAATAATTTAGTATTAGAGATTTGCTTTACCGAATGTTTAAAGTAGTGATTGTGACATAGTATTAGCACTATGAGGACGGACTGAAGATATCGAGTCAATTTTTATTCTGCAGGAAAAAGCCATCAGAGCAATATACGGCCTCCGCAGGCGCGATTCTCTAAGGGAACTGTATAAAGATATTAATGTCATGACGGTACCTTGTCAATATATCCATGAAAACATCATGTACGTAAGGAAAAATTTAAATCTTATCAGTAAAAGAGGTGACAGACACACCTATAGGACTAGAAATAGGTTAGGTTAGGTTAATTAGTTCAACCAGGTTTCAGACTGGCTAAAGTAGACTCATCCTTCATGGTTTACTGTTCAGAATGTTACAATAAACTACGTCCCCACTCAATGAAACGAAATTCAAATCTTACATAAAAAGCACACTATGCAGCTACCATTTACTGGGTACGTCTTTCATTGACATGAATGTGCCCTGGCGGCTGAAAGAATGTCATGCTCACTCAAATGTCTCGCTGGTGGTGGCGTGTGTTGGATCATTAAGTTCCCTTCAAAATGGTTGAGCTGAATGGTGCTGAGCTATACGTCATGTTCGTGAACGGGCGCCGTCAGTAGGGACTGGCCATCTCTTAGCCGCCACGGCTTATTTTATTTCTGAATTGTTTCTTTGATTTTATTTTTAAGTCCGGGCGCTTTTAACGTGCACATCTTTCTACATCGTTCTCACATGTAGTATACAATTTTCTCACATCATAATTTCAACATGAATAATGTAACCAATATTTTGTAACAACTAGAGTGGCCGTCGAGTTTCTTGCCCGTTCTTCTCCACAGGTACCTATTACGCTTTGGAATGGGCATCTAGCTTCATCTTGCTGACTGACCGACCCCTTGACAGTTCTCAAGTGCCTGTAATTGGTTTATTTGAAATAAATGCTTTGAGTTTGAAAGTTGATTTAGCGAATATTGACGCAGCTGAAGAGTCAATCAAATCTAGGTAAATAATACAGTTGTTTCATTTTGATGCTTCGACGGTACTTATTAGTTATTACTTTCACGCTTACCTTACCAAGACCTTCTAGCAATGCATAATTAGTAAGTAATAACACTGCACGACCTTTATCGTAATAAGCTAAATTGTATAGACCTTAGTAATGATGTTAAACTTGTAGTTCCTAAATCAATTCATCCTCGTAGAGTGCGCGTTTACCGACTGTTTGATCAGGCATCACACCGGACAAACGCAGGTAAGCGTGAACACCTTCAGTGACTTACGCAAATATACAATGAACATTTCTTAGATATTGATATATTTATGCTAAATAAAAATGCTTTTTTAAGTAAAGTTATTAATGTACTAAACAACTTGGATATGTCTTGTAGTAACTGACTAGTTTCTTAGTTTGTAACGATATAAAATGTTTCCTTGAATAATCATAACTAGCCTAGCAATGAGTCCTCACCATAGCATACCTCTTTGTTAATATGTAGAAAATGTTGTGGTTATTACATTGATTTTGTTTAATATACCTTACTCATAAGTGTTATATGTAATGTAATATAGTTTTCTTTTTTCCAAATCAAATAAAATTATATACACAAAAGATCAGTATTAAATATTTTGGTTTTGGTTTTATTTTAAATGTTTTTTCAAATAAATGTAACAAAGTAAAGTTCCGCGAGTGTTTTCTTCGGGCAAATGCTTTTGTCTTTGACAATCAGAGAGATTTTGACATTCTTCAAATTTCACATTCTTTAGACAAGAAAATTTGAATAAATGCTTTGAAACTATGTTTTAATAGAAATAGTTTGTTTTTGCTTTGTTTTCCTTTGAAAGTTTACTTTACTGCGAACAGAATTATTTGACAAGAATTAAAAAAAAAAAACAGAGAGACGTACATAGGTGAGGAGAAAAGCTGAAAAAATAAATTTCCAAGCCTTGCGTGTGAGGTAACATGAGCTAAACACGACAACTACACTCCCGTACACTCCCCTAACTCCACTATTATGATTTGCTTCGTCAGATGCGAGGTGGAACATAATGGAATGAAACTCTGCATTGATATACTTCCTACTTCTGATTCGCTACGGGTTGTTTGCTTTGTGAAATAAACGATCGGCACGTTTCAAATACTACGAGGAAAAGTACACTTCAGATGTGAATACTTGCATTCGCGAAGTTTAAAATGAAACTGAAGGTAGTTAGAGTGTGGGTGTATTCATCGCGCTCGCACAAAGAACGTTGATAAAAGTTTTACGCGACGAACATCAACAGCTCGCATTACAGAACTTGATGACGTGACGGCAATCGGCTTTGTGGCGATTCGTGAGTACTCACCGAGCCTTTTGAAGCGGAGGAACGCTCTCACCGCCCTCCACATGGTCTAGCTGAACTTCAGAGGCGGCATCACATCACAGAACCATACGGGAGCTTCACAGAACAGAGAAGTAATAGTCGATGACGTGCGCCACGTAGAACAGCACGCAGGTGGCGATGTACATGAACACCAGTATCTGTATGAGCATGGTGCTGTGCCCACGGCCGCGCTCCGACTGGCCCGAGTGCCGGCTGACCAGCGAAGCCCTACTGCAAGGTGAATGCTGAACAAATGCCAATTACAAAATGATCCGTTACGTAAAGTGATACGTCGGCGGGTAGTGTTCACGGACGGGACACTGCTAAGTAGTGTGTAACTCTGTGTGATCGCCATTGTTGTGCGGTGCGCGTTGTGGCATGCTCAGGTAAATGCAGTGTGTTGTTGTGATCAATCATCTTTGTGTAAATGTAATTGATCGAGTAGCGGGTACTTTGACGAGCTGCTGTTGTGTGGCTGTATCAACAAGCGGCGTCTTTTAGTGCAATATGTTATCAAAACGGTAAAATCAATAGTGATTAACTCAAAAGAAAACTCGGTCACCGAGCACGAACCACGACCCTTGCGTTACTTCCTAAGTGAATGTTGTCGTACAGACGCCAGTACATCAAGCTACCCGAAACTGTCAAATTTTCCCAATTAACTTTATGAACCTTATGCTTTAGCGATAAAGTTGAATATCTATCAAAGAAATTTGACAGATTGTAGCAGCTTGATGTGCTGGCGTGTGTACAATCATGTCGCTATCCGTTACACATTCCGGGCGGGTTCGGGACGAGTCCACATTGCCATGCCTGCAGGCACAAAGAGTGGAATTTATTAATTTGTTGAACTGACGCATCTGTTTTTATTTGCGAATGTTATTCGTTTCATATTAAATTAGTTTGCGAATTCTGGGAACCAAAAATTGGGTCCGATATTTTGAACGAGTAGAATTCACAAATAGATATGTCACTGAAGGGTAATTCTTGGAACGAAGGGATAATCGTTTGTGACGTCATCATTAACAAACACTACCTATGTTATCAAGGTATGCTAGGTATACATCTACATTACTGGCGGCTAACATATTCCATCGTGTGCAGTGCTCACGTTGTGGTCCTAAGGCTCACTGGTGACCTGGCTAGGCCGCCTGTGTCGCTAATCCGTCTCGAGACATAATGTCTGGAGGCATGTTATCATAAGTAGGACATGACTTTTTACAATAATAGACACAACGTAATTTTGTAAGTAGCCAACTGTATTAAAGGAATTTTTATATTTAAATTGAGATGATCATATAAACTTACATTTGTATGTGACAATAAAAAGCGACGGGTGTTCGGTTCAACAATCGAATAATACCGCATAGCCATTGTTGCGCACACAATCTTCTTTATTATTCCTACTAGCATCCGCCCGCAACTTCGTTTGCGTAGAATTCGGAATTCCCGCCGTTTAAAAATGTGTTGCTTAAATAATGTGGTTAATGTTATTGATTTATTTATATATGTATAGAAAGATAGATTAGGGAGGCTTAATACATTCATGTCTGTGAAACCATGGAAATACACATACAAAATTTCAATCCAATCAGTCAAGCCGTTTAGTAGTTGACATACCAACAGCAGCGCCACCTGCCGGGACCAATAGTATTTTTAAAATAATCCAGGAAACCATCGAAATACCCCTATAAAATTTCAACCCAATCGGTTCAGCCGTTTAGAAGTTATGTGAAAAAGATTAGTAAGGAAGGATAATTCATACTACCCGTTGTCCTATTACCCGTTTTCCCATAGGAATGAAGCATTTTCCCGCGGTAAAAAGTAGCCTATACCTATCAGGGATAATGTCGGCTTCTAATGGTAAAACAATTTTTCAAATCGTTCCAGTTGTTTCGGAGCATATTCAATACAAACAAACAATCAAATCTTTCCTCTTTATAATATTATTATTAGTGTAGATGACGACTGCACTTGACATAGTTACCTTAACTCTCTTAGCTACAAAGGACTTGCTACGTAAACAAGCAATTACACATCAAAGCTACACTGCTACGCCGTAGCACTTAGCTACGAGCCGTAGTAACCGATGTTCCGATACTTCGGTCTGAGTGAACGATTTAAGAGAGTGAGTCAGGAATGTAATGCAGCCGGTCGGTAGAACACCGGTAACTGTAGCATGTTACCACTACGCCACAGGTTTGTACCGCAATTCGCGCCAGCTATGCACAGTAGTGCGGATTTAACACGGAAATAATTAAACATTAGTATGGCTAGTTGAGTTTATTAGAGTGCTGGTAAGTTTTATAGTATACACTTTCATTTTATTCGGAATAAGAATTAGTTGAGCATTTGCTAACATGCCCGTAATAATTGGAGGAGTACACGCTAAAATTTTTACTTTTTCACCTTTTTTAGGGTTCCCTAGTCAACAAGGAACCCTTATAGTTTCGCCATGTCCGTCTGTCCGTGCGTCCGCAGCTTAGCTCAGAGACTCTTAGTAGGTACTAGAAAGCTATAATTTGGCATGGATATACATATTAATCACGCCGACAAAGTGGTAAAATAAAATCGTGAATTTTTTTTTTAATGTTAACTTCTGTAAACGTAAAGTGGGGATGTTTTTTTTTTCCATTGCGGGTTTGTGAAAACAGTTTTTCGATTCAGGGATCCGTTTGTGAAATATTAAGCTCTAAGGTGCAAAAGTCAAGTGTCCCCCCCCGGCGCCAGCTAAATAGAGGTTTTTGGATATGTGGAAAATCTACATATATAACGAAGTTAAAAGGAAAACTATCGCAGCTAAGTAGTCTTTACAAGTTTACGAGTAATAGTTGACCAAATTACATTTGCCATTACAATGTATGGGAGAACATGATTTTCAACTACAATGTTAAGTTTGTTCTTGGGATAAATTCATTCCAACTACGGAACCCTTCATTGTGCGTGGTCCGACACGCACTTGGCCAGCTTTTTTCTAGGTGACCATTAATGAAACTTAATTTGGGTACAACATAACATTACTTACGAAATATTGTTTTACGGCAAATCATATAAATCAGCCCGAACGGATTCTTAAGCTTTACCACCACACAACATTTAACCCTTAACTGCATCGTGATGGAAATTTCCATCAAACAGTCCAATGCCATATTTTTTCGTTTCCACAGAGCACGGGGATTCCCCAATTGTTAGAGATATTAAATTCATTTTGTTCCCAGTAGATTCGTTCTGATTACATAAAGATGTAAATTTCCACCAGGCCATTTAGAAAAAAAAAAAAGAAAAAGTAGTTTTATGAATATATTTTTTTAAATATTTTTTCCTTACTATAGAGCTAATGTTATGTCCAAATAAATTTAATTTGCTAAAAAAGTAAAAATCATGCAATTAAGGGTTAACTTGCTATGTTACGTTGCATAACGTCACGCCTGCAACCCCCGAAGCCCACAGGGTGCGACAGAGTGTACCTAATTACTTATAGTATTGTTGATTTTAATGTGCCCTGGCGGCTGGTAGTATATTATGCTCACTCAAATGTTTTGCTGACGGTGTCGCGTGACGCGTGTGTTGGATCATTTAGCTTTACAATGGTTGAGTTAAATGGTGCTGATCCATGCGTCATGTTCATGAACGGGCGACGTCTGTTCATTTGGGACTACTCATCTCTTAGCTGCCATCTTTTTTCACTGTTACTGTTCTTCCCACTGCTGGTCAAAGGCCTCTCTCCATGACTTCCAGCTCGGACGGGTTATTTTATTTTTTTTACTCTGGACATTTTTAACGTGTTTGTCTTTTTTATATTGTTCTCACATAATATAAATGTGATATAACTTATTTTTGTAAGAATATAGTTTAAAAGAATGTCCATTAAGTTTCTTGTCTATTCTTCTCCATACCTTTGGAGGCCATTCAATTTTTGCTGAGTTTGAGAAATTCCAGATGGAAAAACCAATAGCAATTTGCTTGACCCGCTCAGCAATCGTGCTCGCGACTTGAAGAAAGAAAGAAATGCAAAAAGCAGGCACTAGTGTTGAGCATTGCCACCAGGAACTTGTCTTACTGTTGGTAATAGTTAACTTTACTTTTCGTAATTGTTCATCGTGATGTGATTTAGGATCAGTAAAACTAAAGAGTTTCAGCTAATTAGCGCCGCAGTAAGGTCATTAACTAGGAACAGCAATAACTCACAGTTGTAATTGACGGCCATCGTGTGATTGACGGCCATCGTGTAACTGGCGGCCATCATGTAATTGGCCATGCGGTTCACGTAACTCCCAAATGGTTTACGACTTTCAGTGATTCAGCGCTTAATTACGATGTACTAATTAATACCCACCAATTATAATATCGGTTTGTAATTGAACACAGAGAAGGTTTAAAGCTTGATGTCAACTCTCGCTGATTAGCGATTTTATATCATTTTAAGTTCAGGTCTCTTACACATATAACACCGGGAAACAGTGGTATCTTGTACTCTAGTAATCAAATAGTCAATAAACTATTAATTAAATTTTTAGAAAGGAGGGTGTAAAGTCAGAGAAAATTGTTAAGCCAGTTGTCCGTATATGCAAATCACAACTAAGCATAAGCAGTGCAGTGGCCATAACGCGGTGAATTGACTCAAGGTGTGTATTATCTTAACGATTGATTTCCCTGAATGTACTTAACTAGGATGTTAAAATGAATCACATGTATGTATACACGGCCAATTTTTGTACCTACTTTTCATTCGGTGCTTAATAATTTTTATTTTATTTGTTAGGGACAAAAAACAGTTACATGCCAAGCTTAACTAGAGATTCTTAAAATAGCACAAAACTTATAAATAATAACCCCACTATCTTACTTTTTTTACTTGACTATAATGGAAAAATAAATGAACTGTTGTACAGTGCAGTGCAGCTCATCCCAGCAGGACTTCCATTGTGAAGAATAAAAGCTTTTCAACTGCCACGATGATAGCTTAGGACGGCCATTGGATGACAATGTTTTGTTTGTTCCATACCGTCGCGTGTTACTACAGAAACTCGGATTAAATCGCCATAAATGTATAATTTGGGCAGGCAACAAACAATTTAATATTCCATCCGTTTAACGGAAAATATGGAAGACTTTGAAAAGGCAAGTTAATCTTAATTGGGGAAGCCCGTGGCAGAGGGAATGGAAGCCAGAGTCATTTGTCACCGGAAGATGTTATTTTCCCATTTCCAACGGTAAGATGACGGTTGATTGAATACGAGTCAAACTTCTCACTTCTTTGTCAATTAAATCGTTTAAACAATTGTCTGTTGGCCGTGATCCCTGGTACTGTCCATTTTCGACCCTCCAGAGTCATTGGACTCTGGAGGGTCGGACAGGAAAATGGACAGTATTCGATTTATTGGAAATTCTGACAAATGGGCAGCTATAAAAATTAGAATACTTAGTGGACATAATGAATTTGTTAGTTTATACCTAACTGACAAATGTATTATATTTGTCGTCTGGGGTTTCGACCTATTTTGCCACGTCCGTTATTCTATGTAGACATAGGTAGACGTATTATATTTAAAATAATTAGCTAATCAATTATTTACCTCAGTATTCTTATAAGAAACAATTTTGTCTGTGAGAGTAATTGAAGAATGAAAACAGCGGAAGAGTAATTCGGTCAAGTACCAACCAATATTGACAGATTTTAAGGGCAAGCGCAGGGTAACCCGTGGAAATCATAATTTCTTACGTTTTTTGCAATTTGCTGATCAGTGCCACGGTGTATCATCGACTGCCTGCCTTTTCCCAACTATGTTGGGGTCGGCTTCCAGTCTAACCGGATGCAGCTGAATACCAGTATTTTACATGGAGCGACTGCCTATCTGACCTCCACAACCCAGCTACTGGGTAATACGATACCCCTTGGTAAGACTCGTTTGTCTGACTTTCGGGCTTCTGACGACCAAAATCAAAATCAAAGGTCATTCATTCAAACTAGGCTGAAAATTAGCACTTTTCGAACGTCAAAATTACAAAAGACAGTCCCCCAAAACGGCCGCCCTTCACTACTTCCTAGTGCTTTCGCTGGGAAGAAGAAGTGGCGCAACAAACTCCCCAGCAGTACCCCAGCAGATCCAAACTCCCCAGCGGACCCGTAACGACTGTCAAAGATCCACGAATGCACACATTTGTAATATGCACGCATTATAATGCGAACAGCAGCTTAACGTGCTTGCTAGATGGCCGCCCATCCACGGACCAACAGCGGCAAGCGTACCTTATTGTAATCGATCGACCCGTGCGGCTGTTAATACTTAGCCATAAGCCCCATTCAGTGCCACTGTGTATGTTGAACAGAATATGATTCACGACCGTAACAAGTAGGTATGTAATTACAGATTTCAGTTTGATAACTAAAAGAGTTTCCTTATCGTATAATACTCACTCGTCGTCTGTTGTCCATTAACGACCGTCGCGTTGGGCACAGCAAGGCTGTCCCCCTCGTTGTTGTTGACATGATGCAGCGACAGTTCCACGTCATCTGTGCCTCCGGGCCACGCCATGACACACACATCACTGGCTCACAGCCGCATCACTATAACTCGCGCGAACACAACACGCAATGTATCACTTGAACACAATAAGGTCACTTGCACCAATGTCCAGCCTTCACGTTACTATGCTTTGTCTCGATTTGGTATTATATTAGTTAAAATGTTGGTGTCTTTGATGTGTATAGAAGTCGTACCTACTGTTGATTGGATAGGATGTATGAGATAACTAAGTTAAGAAACAGTGTCCCCGTGTCAGTTCGTTAATGTGACACACTAGCTTCTGCCAGCGAGTTCGTCCGCGTCTTTCTTGTTCCCCCTCCCACCCCGTCGCATCGCATCGCCTGCCCGCGCTATTAGTTGGCATCCACTTAGCGTTCTTTCTGAATTTGTTTATTTTTGCTCGACTCCAAAGGGTCTTAGCGTGATGTTAAATAGCCACGAATAGCCTTCCACAAGAGTTGGGTCTTACAAATGCTAAATAATTTTTCAAATCCGACCGGTAGTACCAGATATTAGAACATTCAAATAAACTAACAAGCAAAAAAGCAAAATTTAGCATAGATAGATTTAACTTTAGAAAGACACTTCCACAGAGGTATAGCGACAGAGACGCACATCCCTACAAAGCCAAACTTTTACTAAAACTCAAAGTACCATCGATGCCATACCTACTTAGTAGTTATACAAGGTCAAATTTAATTAGCTAGCGAAACTGCGCAGACGTTATGGGTATCGATATCTAAACATGATAAAACAAATAAGAAAGATTGACGTTTCTGTTCTAGCTAATTGTATTGACCCTATAGAAATTGTACTGAAGATGCGATAGAACCCATAAAATAAGTAGGAGCTCGTGAAGGTAAAGGATTTTGCTATGCAATTTTTCCATTATGAAAATGTAGACTGACATTTTTAAGGTATCTTTTTTATAGCATAAAAGGAGATTGCAGGAGGATTACGCGCCATTTCAATTACCAATAAAGATTTCTTAAGTACATTTTAAAAGTAGATACTCAGAAAGTATCTCGTCACAGATAAGAGTCTGTTGGATTCTTGAGAGTTATAGGTACCAGCGTTAAAAAATAAAGATTCGATTCTTCGAACGTGTTTCATTTTTCTTTTGATCCAGACTTGAGCCATTTGTGCATGTTGAAACCAATATAGAGATAGAAACCTGGCGTTCTGAAGCTACGTTCTTTTGGAAGAATTTTTCGAAGTTGTACCCCTGAGTGGTTTAAAACAGGCTAGTAAGTATATAACCGAAGACGTGAACAGCTAGCAATATAGGTATCTATAAATCTAGTTAAGACTAAGACGCGTGTAGTTTGCTACAACTTTTGGGTTTTACGGCAAGTTACATTATGTTATAGAATAAAGTTCCCGAGAGGCTCTCTCACTTACGGCTAATCTCTAAAGCCTGTACTTTTTTCAGACTTTTATCACCACTTAGGAATTACTGAGTGAATATATTTCGAGGAATCTTAGGCATATGGATAATGTCCATTAGTTACTCAAGAAATCTCGTAAATGTTCGCACGGGGTGTCTTCAGAACAGAGCCCAAATAGTTTTGGTTTTAGGATTGGGTTAGCTCAAGTGAACAGCGCTCGACACTTTCATCTTTCTATATTATGCGTTTGAGAAACATCTCATTCGACAAAAACACTCAAAGAGTTAATCGTTTTTAGGTTTGTCAAATCGTTAAGATCTTAATTATGTCGTAGCAACTTGCTGCGATATTTCTAAAGATGATTTAACCAGCCTGATTTAGGTACATCAACTCTCGGAAATGTTTTTACAGTGAAATGTATCTTCATGAGTACCAACCGTAGGTCTCTAAGTTACATATTCAAGACGTTCTTTGAAAAGCGTAATTATTCGTTTCTGAAACTAAACAAGGCGGCAAAAGTTATTGATGATTCCCGCGAAAACGTAACGGTACACTGAATCATGGTCCTGAATGTTCTGGAGCACACATGAGCTGCTATGTTTACATAGTTCGAGAAATTCATAGAAATCATTAGGCTATTACCATACGTCTGCGTATCAAGAGAATTATTATACGAAACGATTATTATGAGTGCTTGGAAACTCTACGAACAGCTTTTTCGTAGCATTAAAATAACAGACCTTCACTAGGCTAGTCCAGGCATCTATATGCGATAAATACCTTACAGCATAGTTGGTAAAACATTAGTCATGTTTTATTAATATTTTGAAGCTTAAAACCTAGTTCATAAATCATAATTTTTCATCTAAAATAAGTCAAAGTTAGAAATTTGGGCTCCATGTCACAAGTTTAAATAAGTTTGGTTCTTGTCGAAAAAGAATTAGTTAGAGGTCAGACTTCGCCACAGGCTAGTGTTTTAATTTACTTTCAAGATGCTCGGTAGAAACTATGTTGGAACAAGTAAAACTATAACTATATTCTAGAATAGTCAAGTCTGCAATTCTTAGCAGCTATTGCGACAATTTATACTTATTAAATCAGTGCATTTAATTGAATGCAATATAATTGGCAATTTGTTCCTCGTGTCTAACTTGTTTGAAGCTAGGCTTTAAGGAGCTAAGCTTTCTATCTGAGGTACTAATAAGTTTCCTTTTATTAGTACCTCAGATAGAAAGCTTAGCTCCCTCAGCCGGGGCTTCTGGCTTAGTAATAACAGCCGCACGGGTCGTCCCATCAGGTTAAGCTACGCTTGCCGTGATGGGTCCTTGGATGGGTGACATAGGGTCTTTACATACCGAGAACCCTTCGTGCCTCGGGAAGATAGGCATCGCTAACTTATGTATACTGACGATAACTTGTTATAATATGCTGCCTCATTGGTATCTGGTCGCAAGAGAGACTGCTGAGCGTGGTCCTGGGATCGATTCCCATATCGTTCAAAGTGCTATTGGGTTTTTCCATTAGAAAAGCAGCAGCGAGGTTTGAAAGTTGGTGTTGTGATACCCATGTACCTTGGAAAGCTGGTGGTGTGATACCCCTGTACCTTGGAAAGTTGGTGTTGTGATACCCATGTACCTTGGAAAGCTGGTGGTGTGATACCCCTGTAACTTGGAAAGTTGGTGTTGTGATACCCATGTACCTTGGAAAGTTGGTGGTGTGATACCCATGTACCTTGGAAAGTTGGTGGTGTGATGCCCCTGTTTTTAGAAAGTTGGTGGTGTGATACCCCTGTACCTTGGAAAGTTGGTGGTGTGATACCCATGTACCTTGGAAAGTTGGTGGTGTGATGCCCCTGTACCTTGGGAAGTTGGTGGTGTGATGCCCCTGTACCTTGGAAAGTTGGTGGTGTGATGCCCCTGTACCTTAGAAAGTTGGTGGTGTGATACCCCTGTACCTTGGAAAGTTGGTGGTGTGATACCCATGTACCTTGGAAAGTTGGTGGTGTGATGCCCCTGTACCTTGGGAAGTTGGTGGTGTGATGCCCCTGTACCTTGGAAAGTTGGTGGTGTGATGCCCCTGTACCTTAGAAAGTTGGTGGTGTGATACCCCTGTACCTTGGAAAGTTGGTGGTGTGATGCCTCTGTACCTTGGAAAGCAAGTAAAGCTGTTTGTCCTGCGCCTGGCTCTTCCCGGTTGTATTTATTTGTTTATTGGAACTTTTCGCACACAAAAAAGTTACAAAGGCGGGCTTAAAGTTTTAGGCGTTCTCTACCACTCAACGAAAGATGGTGAAGAGATGGTATGAGAGTGAGGGTACGTGGAGTGCACCTGAGTATGCGCACAGACTTGTGCACAGTCAATGTCGCGCGTACTTAGCAAATATCCGTTGAAACAGGTCGCCGCGACCGAAAGTTGGTGCGGTGGTTGTTATAATATGCCAAATGAAATGAACTAACTAACTAACTGATATCTTCTATTAATTAACTAAGTATGCTTGAAATAACAATTTTAATAAAGTGAAGATAGATTTGTTATAACTAGATATACTAAAATAAGGAGCCTGAAACCTGAAGCCTTAGTCTGAAACAAATAGTTTGTCTTCTAGGAAATTGATTCTGATTAATATTCGTATTGTAATTTTATTAATATTGTATAAATTAGCATGAAGGTTTTTACAGGAAGGTTTTTACTTTGATTGTTTAAAACTATCAAAGAACTACGTTTTACTGCAAAAGCACTTTGAATATTAGCGCTTACATTCCATTATTTGACTGAACAATTAAAACAGTGGTAATTAAACGTGACCCTTTTAACCAGCAGCATCATCATGAAAGTAGGCCTGTAAGAGTGGTGTTACAGAACAAGGTTTCTCTTTTGCCATGATGCCAGTTGTTGTAATATGAACGTCACCGTGATTGGAATACAGTTCTGTGTACCAAACTTTAGTACAAGTCGGAATACAGTTCGAAATTCAAAAATGGTTTCATGTTTTAAATCTGGGTCTGAAGATAAACCTTGTTTTATAATAAGACGGTGAGGGTCCACTGCAAAACTGAGGGGCGATTGTGAAATACACTTACAGTAGCAATGGCTTTCATTTTGTCAGTTTAACACCATTCATTGCGTTATATACGTTGTTGAGCAGTCAAATTTTTCGAACATATAAAACAATGGATATAACAATATCCTTCAAAATGATTCCGATGGTATCGAAATTAGGGCATTGGATCTGCTGTAACTTGAAAAAATATTGCCATGAACACCATGCTCGGTAAACACTTTGGTGATGTGGAAGATGATGGTTTTGACCACTGAGATCAACAAATTGATGAGCGTATGAATTGTAGAGAACACAGGTCATTCCAATATCCCCATAGTGTACTAGAACACAAATGTCGCCTATCTGCAATAAACTACTCAGAAAAATGGTGCTGAAAGGCGATAAAGTAACCTTATATCGCAGCAATTTTCCAATCTCGGTCTATTACAAGGGTGCCCTCGCAGGCTGAATGTACGATAACATCGCACTGAAGTGCCGTCACAATGGAGTCGCAGACACGATGTGCTGAGGAGGAATGTATGTTGGAGGCATGGGACGTGCTAATGCTTGCATGTCAGTCGGATGTCGCGTCAGTTCTAAGTGAAGTTCAGTGTAGAATTGATTATAGGTACACATCATTTATTTATTTATGAAATATAAAAGGTAGGTACAAAGGCGGACGTAATATCTTAGGTATTTTCTACTAGTCAACCGAGGGTGGTGGGGAGATAACATATCGGGTGCATTGTTTGTGAGTGGAAAAAACGCAAAAAAAATCTTAATTTAAAATTAAGTAGGTACAAAGGTATTTCACGCCTGTTACCCCTCGTACATACAAGTGTATGAGCAGACCCACACTTCAGTTCTGTTTTAGTGTAATAAAGTGCGAGCTTACGTGGAATTATTGTGAATTTATGGTAAAATGCCTATATCATATGACTCAACTAGCTTGTTGCACTTGACGACGTTTGAATAACAACTTTATTAGCCTAGCCGATCCGATCAGGAGTAAGAGGTATGTCTTTGAAGGAATTCCCAAAATGGTAACGAATACGATGTTTGTAACATGTATTGTTACCAACAAACATGTTGCGTCATACTCAATAGCATTTCAATGAGTCCATTAGTGCTGCCGACACCTCAAGGTAAGTAGGTAACGTCTTAAGTTAGCGATGGTAAAACAAATACCGAAATAAACACGTGAATTTGTTAAATGTTTCATACCTATCCAAGAATTACAACTGTAAATAAACGTAACAATGTCAAATGGGTACAGTCAACTAAACAAACTAAACTACGTTTTGGAAGCGCAACTCAACGATCATTGGGGCAGCTGGAATCAGTTCGATTTTGTTGTAAGTTTCGACGTTCGAAAGTACCTTTTATGAGTATGTGCTTATTTTAAATAAATGGTTAGACTTTGAAGAGATTACTTTCGGAAAAGAAGAAACAACACTGTAGTGAATTCAAGCCCTAACAGGCGCACAGCGCCCGCGTGGTGGGCTCTATCCCGTCACAGCGAAGAGGCCTGTGTCCCAGTAGCGGGAGGATCGTCGTAGGCTGATTAGGCATAGGTACGAATAGAATCAAAGACGTATGTTGTCATTAGTAAAAAAGTTGAGTTTATGTACATATGTACTTAGCAGAGTTATTAAACTACATACATAAGTATTTCTTGTTGCACCAAATAGGTACAAGTAATATACTTCGCGGTGACTTTATAAACTTATGCGCAAGTTGGTGTGAAGCATACGCTACCAGCCTTGTAGGTTGATCAAGTAAGCTGTGAGTAAAGTAGCGCGCTAAGCACATCCTACTCCCGCTCCGCTCTTATCTATCTTAAAGTTATTGTCCACAATTTGTAAGACCTTAACACTCCTATAACGGTGATAAAATACCTATATCACTATTTAACACCAATTTTGTTGAGGCGAGAAAAACTTTGTGGAAACGGGTAAAATTGGGTATTAAACGACAACACATTTCTTAAACAGTGTATTGTAGGTACGTGTTTTCACTCCCACTAATCGCTGAAGCTGTATTAATGGATTCCCACGCATTCGAGGGTGAGACTAATTGTAAACGAGATTGGAAAATTCCAAGCTTCAGCTGACGAAATAAATATTTAGTTAGCGCTCGACATTTTCCTGACAGGGGGAATCCAATTACTTTCGCCCGATTGGAAAATTAAAACTGCACCTTGATGACCTGCATAGTTCACAACAACTATTACGAATATGATATGAACAGGTAATGGAGTACCCCTGGGGCCCAGAGGTCGGCACATAATACCCTGCACAATCACATTCTAATGTTCTCACTGCTGGGACACACGCCTCTTCTCTGGAATTAATTATTAACTAATACTATTACAATTCTAGTCGTAACTTATTTAAAACAGATACATGGAACCATCGATACGACGAAGAAGAATACCAATGATAGTTATGAGTAAATAGCTCTATCTTAGTGCATTACAAGTGTCTCTACAGTCGTAGAGTCGAGTGGCGATTACTCAAGTCCCAGTAAGGTGCAGCCAGGCAGTCCGGTTATCAGCCCAGTTGATAAAACAACAGGACAATTAACACAATACTGAAAAAAAAATACCCATGGTATTAAGTCCACCTATGTGCAATTGTGTGCTTCAAGTATTAAATAGATATTCTGTAACTTTCCAACAAATATTCTTAAACGAAATGTGAGAGAATGTATATTTTCCATATGAGTTATTTGGGTAGCCACTTTAAGTAAGCATACCGATATTATTGTCCAGAACTACTCACATTATCCTCTCAGATATCCAGGATAAGACAGATCTGTGTCATAACAACTACCGATTTCAAAATGTACCTATACGTAGGTAGATATAACTATGTAGAGATAGATCACTTATAATTGATTACCCTATTCTTTTTTGGCGACATGAGGGTGTGCTACCTCTGCCCGATCCTTCGGGAAATACACGCGTGATGTCATGCTATCCTGCGATGTAAACCTAGGAAATACACGTGCCAGTAGAAATGTTAACGAATACAGAACGTTTTGGTCGAAGCTGCCTTAAAATAACTAGCCTAAAATAACACGCGCCGTATATACAGATAAATAGACAGTAATACAAATAAATAGAACAACTAACACAGGTATTTACGGTGGATAGTTCGGAATTTATATGAGTGATTAACATTGTTACCACAGCTCAACATTGGTACCTACCTATTAATAATGGGTAAATAAACAGTCCAAATCTTACATCTCTTTAGACATTACTAGCTGCCCCGGCGAACTTCGTCCCGCCTAAGAATTTATAAGAACGAATGTATGAGAAAATGAATTATCTTCATTTTTTTACGTGAATTTTTCGCATGTTTTATTAGTTATTCTGCTATTCGGGGTGGAGACAAATGCACCAAATCAAAGATTATAAAAACCAGTCCAGCCGTTCTTAACTTATAAATGGTGTAACTAACCCGACTTTGTTTTATTTAGATAAACAACCGTATGTATGGATTATGCAACACTTATGTCTAGTTCCAAACTCCCAACAACACACTTCACGTCTGCAATGTACTCGTACAAATCACTATTTAACACTGCAAGAGTAACACTCGTCAATTTAACCACATCCAAAAAAGGAGGAGGTTCTCAATTGCTGGGGAGTTTGTTGCGCCACTTCTTCTCCCCAGCAAAAACACTAGGAAATTGTGAAGGGTGGGCGTTTTGGGGGACTATCTTTTGTAATTTTGACGTTCAAAAAGTGCTGATTCTCAGCCTAGTTGGAATAAATGACTTTTGATTTTGAATTCCTCGCGTATATTTTATTTATAACTCCAATATTGTTACACAGTAAACCATGAAAAACGGCAATAAATATCAGAGCCGGCAGACAACTGAAGTATCTAAGTACCTGTGTATCGGAAGAAGCACCATACAGATAGCGTTGATAAGATACCGACAGAGACTGATAACTGACCAATGACAACGCGAGGTGGCATCGGTCAATAGTCTAGCTGCAACTGGGCCAAGTGGCAATCAAACGGTTTTGCTTTCCTTAATTACTTGCGTGATTATAATTTCATAAGTACCAATTAAATAAAATATGCATAAAAAACCTATCATCGTTATGAGTCATGTGTGTGTGTGTGTGTCATGTTTGAGTGAATGATTTTGTAAGTATATTTTTTTTTTTTTATAAAGCATGGGGTGCTCGATATTGATTGTTGTAAACATATAATTAATAGTTATTTGTAAACGCAGAGTTATTATAGAAATATGATACAAAGCACCGCACGCTTTTTTACAATGAAATTAATTTTCTTTTAATAACTTTATTAATATTTATGAATTTGAAATCAAACGTTATTTTCTGATTTTTAGTTCGATTTGCTATTAAAGCGTGTTTTTTTTAAATTTTTAAACCATATTTTTTCCTAGAATTATTGTTGAATAAAATTTTTAAATGTCATTGAAAAATTATCGACGAAAATTGAGGCTTTAAAATAAGAATTTCGGAAGTATTCAAATATAATCAAATCAAATCAAAACATTCGCACTACAAATTGGCATCCACAGGTAAATTTTGTGATGCATTTGTTTATATTTTCACCAGATACTTTTAGATGATACCACCCATGAGTTGTTTCAAAAGTATTGCAGTACCTATACTGAAACGTTATCAAACTATTTCATTTATTAAGAATCTTCTTTCAGGAAACTTACCTAAACTTTCACAGAACTCTTCCAGCGAAAATTGTAAACGCTCCTGGTGGTAACAGTTTACGCGACAAAAGAGAAGAGACTTTCGTAAGTAATACATTTTCCTGTTGATGTTTATTATTTATTTATGGCGGAAATTAAAACATTAACGAAGGGGGGATATCATAGGAGAGTTAGCTGTTGCTAGACATGGGTAACTGGCAATTAACTTCAGAAAGAGGTCAAAATTGTAAAGTTTTACCAGAAACAATGTAATGTGTTGGTGTCCTCTTAATATTAAAATGCAAAAGTCGTAAAAAGAACCAAAGACGTACTTTAAGAAAAGAGATCACGGGTTTACAAAACTAAAAGACACTTAGGCATAAGATAAAGGTATAAAAGTGATTCGTATTTTAAGAACTTTTTATTTATCTTACTGGCAGAATCGCGAACACTGGTTTCTGGGGTCCTACTCCCTAAGCACGAAGTCCGTAGTTTCGGCCGAATTTACTAGCGTCCTACTACATACACTTACATACATACACAAGATTAGTTCAAGTTCCGAACTAAGAATGAATGATAACACGATTTGACAGTTGCCCCTACTCTTTAAACTCTTTATGTGTTTTTGCCTGTCTGAAAAATTGAATTTGGCACTCGTTTTGACAGATCAACATTCGGACGGGCCCTTATCTTCGTTGGCGGACTTAAGAGAGTAGACCCCCAGAGCCAATTCTTGGGGAGTCAACGGTAGAATAGACCTAGTGTTTAAGGGTTTCATTGCTAGGAAATAAAATACTGATAAGTGATATATTACCAGTATGTGTCTGCCTACCCCTTTAGCAAATGCGATGACTACTATTCGTGACTATATACATATTATAAACATAAGGCTGTTTGTGTATGTGACTTTATATGTTTGTAAACACACCCACAATACAGGAGAAATTCCTAGTGAAGGGCAACGTTTAAAAAAAAAAGCAAATGGCAAGTAGGACTAGTAAGTGCACATACTAAGACGCGGCAGAGGGTCGGAATGCCCTGTGGACGGGCACTTTACGATAATCTCCGCCACGCCATTCGCGGCTTTGAATAACTGATGCACAAAGCGAGTGAAATTATCTTGATAGTCCTTTAAATTTCGTTAATTATATACTTGAGTATATCTGCTGGCTCGCAAGGTAATCTAGTTTAAATAAGTATTAAACTAGGAAGCTTTAAAAGTTTCCAAGGAACTAGGTAGCTTTTAATTCAAGTTTGGGACCTCAATTCCGGAAGGTCTTACGATTAAGAACTTCTGGAATGAAGGTACAAGCGAACACTTCGAATGAGCGCAATTTGCGCGCAATGGAACTGCACAAGCACAATTTTGTGAAATGCCGTCACGGATTTTTCAAGGCATCATCATCTGCCTGGCCTTTTCCCAACTATGTTGAATTCAGTTTCCAGTCTAACCGGATGCAGCTAAATACCAGTATTTTAAATAGAGCGACTGCCTATCTGACTTCCACAACCCAGTTACTGGGTAATACGATACCCCTTGCTAAAACTGGTTGACAGTGGCGCAAAGTAAGTGGGTCCAACACAAACTTTCTATTCTCTTAAGACTCACGTGACCTTTAACGTGTGAAGACAAAGTAAAGTAGTGTCTACGTTGGTTGAAAGAACTCTAAAACGATTTCAAATATATACAAAAGAAAAGCTATCAAAGCTTCATACGTTTACCGAAGCTCCTGTGCATACCTACACTTACACGGTATGAATATTTAACTACGACTACATTAACCTTAATGTTAGCGTATACTGCGAGCTTTCAGAGATAAACGGTAACCAATTCCATTATCAACATAATAAAACAGAAAGGCTGGTTATAATCAGTGTCAGTTCCATCGAAGGATGGTCATCATGAGGCAGAGGCGCGGGCAAGGGTGCGCCCGGGCAATCTGGGCCCAGTGACGTCATGTGAGCCTATAAAGAGTATTAAATCCGGTCTTTATAGTGAGCATGCGACCACGCGACCACGCGAGCTGCGGACAGTGGGCTCGGTGTCCGGACCTATATTAGTATTAATGATCTTTTTTATGGCCTTTTAGGTTAGAACAATAGTGTGTTAAGTGCTAACTTGGACTCGTTCAATATAGGTTAAAAAACTAGGACAAACTGTAGACTTAAGTCTATAAGACCTAAAATTATTAAATCTCGGAACACTATCAAAAAGTAATAATAATATGCACAAGTATATAAAAAGGAGGGCAAATAATCATATCGCTGTCAATAGGAAACGTGCCCAAAAGGCTGGCAGCATTGCCACGTTGTATGGCAATTCTGATTCTTTGGTCAAAAAATAGGCCAGCCCTCTGGTCACGTGAAGAGTCGACCAGCCGCTTGGCGATGTCCCCAAATAATAGGTGGACACTCGGAAAGCTCTTTGTGTTTATTAAAATGTTTATCTTTCATTGCATGTTGTGTTAAAAGTACTTTTTATTGTGAAGCTTCTACACACAATATAAGTACAGTACTGAATTGCTTAGTTCAAAGGTTAAAACAACAATGCACTAGAATCAAAGAAGAGCGGGAATTCATCCGGGAACAGACGTTCATATAATTTAATTTTAGCGCACTTAACCGCTGCGTTTAGTTTGATGCTGTGAAAACATGTTTCATTTTAAAGCAGCTACTTTATTTTTATTGCTGAAACATTCTGTAATTAAGAAGCTGTTTGTTTGGAATAGTAAAATAACACTAAAAGGGATTAAAAGGTTCTTGAAATCTTGACAAATTATTTATTACCTTAACTTTACTGAGACTTGTAAGTATCGAATAATTACTAGTATTAGAAGTAGTGAGTACTTATGTGTATATGTGTTTTAAAAAGCTCCATCGACTCGATTTTGTTGAGTTCAGAACAAAACCAACTCTATAAATTATTTAGTTAGGATATCTCTCATATGATACACAATATACTTTACCTTTACCTTTACTTTACGTTAGTCCTAATTCCCCTTGAACCCATGGTCACATTACAAAGAGAGTGAACTTTAACACTGACATAAGCTGGTCACTCCCCCTTTTACGAGACATCGTTTCTTCAGTGATTAAATTAACTGAGCTAGCACAGATACACAGTCGTCATAATGAGTTCCAGCAGGCAACAGTTCTCATAGATAGACGACAGATAAAATAAAAGTACCTTCACAGCGTGGGGCAAAATAATTTTTTTTTTTTTCTAAAGCTGCAATGTTGAAGACACAGTGCAGTGTAAAATACAGCTGTAAAAATATGTTCCAATTATCCCCAGTTTTCAGTACCGGAACAAAATGTAATTAGTTGTGTTGTAAATATGGGTGAAATAATTCATTTCAGTATTTTTTCGTTGGGCTGTCTGTTCTGTGTGCTAGTGTTGGCTCGCGCATCGTGCGCTAGTTTTTCTGAAACTTATACTTATTTCACCCGCGGTAGGTTTAGTATTGTACTTGTTATGTGCAGATCAATTTAACGTGAGTATGGAAAGCTTAGTTAGTTCGTGTATCAAACTAATCAACCCAGTTTAGTTAGTTAACTGTTAGTCCCCAATGCAGCAACTGTAGCTCTCAGGACAGACAGACAACTAATGGCTTTATCCTGATAGAGAGCAATATACGTGGATAACACCTGATATTTTAGTGTCAACGGATGACGAGGGTAAGTAATTCAAAAGAAAAACTTAGCCATTTGCTTTCAAGTTATATGTACGTAGGTACCAAAGTGTCAACGTGCCAACGTGCCAACGTACCAACGTGCCAACGTGCCAACGTACCAACGTGCCAACGTGCCAACGTACCAACGTGCCAACGTGCCAACGTGCCAACGTGCCAACGTACCAACGTGCCAACGTGCCAACGTACCAACGTACCAACGTGCCAACGTGCCAACGTACCAACGTGCCAACGTGCCAACGTACCAACGTGCCAACGTGCCAACGTACCAACGTGCCAACGTGCCAACGTACCAACGTGCCAACGTACCAACGCACCAACGTTTACGGGAAAGAAAAGCCCAAAAAAAGCTTTTTCTAATTCACAGCAGGTGACAAAAGTGAAGTCAACAAAATTTTTTTTTTTGCGAAAAAAAGAAAAGTGATTTCCTTGCCGTTGTCTTTAATTTTGTTTCGTTTGCCGCAGACTTCCGAAACTAAGGTTATTTTTCACTTTTGAGTGTTCTTTTTTTGAGAGCAGTGGTAACAACCACGACTTACGAGTTGCAGGTCGTAGGTTCGAACCCCGACAGGCGCTTTACTTTGTGGAAATTATTTCATCGTCACTGCTTTCAAAATGGTGAAGAAAAACATCGTGAGGAAACCGTCATGTCCTAGAACCAAACAAAAATTCAAAGACACGTGACATCACCAACCCGCACTGGTCCCGCGTGGTGGATTATGGCCCACTCCCTTTCACAGAGACGAGGCCTGTGTCACTGTGTGCTAGTAGTGGGAACATTGTAGGCTGATTATGATGAGTGTTATTTTGAAGTCGGTAAAAAATAATCACGTAACTCGGCCCAGCTATAATGACAGAGCAATCGGTGTTCCCGCCCAATGCGCTCTTTTTTTAAATCATTAAAAAGTTAAAGCAAAACAATAGTTATTGGCACATTGTGTACATAATATAGTAGGCTAATATCCGAGATATGCGACGTAAGTCAGGGAGAGTCGCGGCTCGCGGCGATTGCTGGAGGGTCGCCAAGCAGTCTGGCAGGTGCACCGAGCAATGTTGAGCAAGGAAGTGCCTAGACACGACTGTACTTTACTATTGTCATTAAGTGGGTCATACATGTGTGTTGCACGATTCCTATTACGTGGGACTTAACAGTACTGGCGGAATGATATGTACGGACAGCTCTGCCTAAGCCCGTCGGGCAGTACAGGCGTCTGAGCTCTCTTTATAAATTAAAGAGAGCTCGGAAGGCTAATAAGCTCGTAGGCTAACTTTCTTCAACTATCTTCCTTAAAGTGCCTGATAGTATTCTAATTGAAATAGGTAAATTAGTAGATTTTATAAATTTGTTAAAAATAACACTGTTACAAGTTTTTTTTTTTAATTGGACGAGGTCGGTGTTTCCTTCAACAAAACAAACTTAGAGGTCGAAGTCCCTTTTGAAGCCTCTACCCAAAAAGCATACATAATAGCTAGACACCTGTAAACCTAACACAACTATTTATTAGAACGTAAACCTTATTGGCTGTTACTTTTTTATGTCACGGGCTTGTTAACGGCCGCGGCCGGCGCGGCTCACATGACTGAAAGCGTTTACCGCCATCTATACCTACGCACCTGTTACACCTTAGAACTTGCCGATGCATTGCCAACCTTAACGGCACAGTTAAAGTACCCCCTGTGCGAATAAGTCCACCGGTTACCTTTCAAACTGGAACACAGCGATGGAGCTTGGTGGAACAAACAAGCCGTGTTGATTGGATGTGTCTGCCTATGGCTCCACAAAGCGCATCAAATTAGTCTTGACGGGGACGAGTTCAGGACGGGTTGGGAAATATGCTCCGGATAAAGAAGTCTGCTACTTCCTACTAGTGTCTCTCATTACGTGAACTATGTTAGGCTATTGATGATTTATTATTATCAATGGTTATTGGTGGTTGTTTGTTATTGGTTGTTAATGATAATACACGCACACACATACCACAAACACTACAACACAACAAACACACACAACGCTAGCCTTTGCCCAAGGGTTCACCCGCGAGGGTGTCGGAAACATCCCACGGTACTACCGGTATTAAAAGTACCCTATGTGTTAATCCAGGTTATTAACTACACGTGTGCCAAATTTCAACCAAATTCGTACATCTGTTTTTTTGCAAAAATTCTTCGTTACTATTAAATAATAATGTGTAGATGTACACAGGCTGGCAGGGAGACGCACAACCCGATAGCCTGGATTCAGCACAATATGATTATAGACTATTATAGATTATAAACACCCAGCGTAGAAGTTTCTTGTCGGTCAATAATAAAATACATAGTAGATACAAAACAGCTTCCTTGCAAAAAACAAAAAAATGTTTAATTCGTTTTTAGGCATCAGATGTTAATGTTAACGATTGTCATCTTTATAATGAGCTGCGATGAAACTTTGAGACTGAAATAAAACAGCGGATTTATTCAACGTATGGAGCTTAGTGTGTTGCGTCAGATCTGTGTTGTGACTAAAAATAAAACATCACATCTTTGATTACTGGGTCACCGGGAATACATCGGAAAACAAAATAGGTTACGGGGCTAATTGCACTTTGACCAAAAAGTGTTGGTCTGAAAGAATGAAAAACTGAAAAATTGTGAAAATAAGCCAGCTAGATAAATGTCGGGATGAACAAGTCTATATTGAAGTGAAACTTCTTAAGCTATTCGATAATTAGACGAGAATTGAGAGTGTAACTGAGTGAGGGCGCGTCACGTTTAGTCACATTTTGTTGCATGAGAGAGAAGAAAGATATAACTCTCTCGGTTTTTCACACTAAATCTCTCTTATTTTTTTATTTTTAAGAAGTTTCTCTTCTTATTTCATTACCATGATTTTACCTTTTAAGCTCTACAATGTTTACATGAACAAATATAAATAATTAATTATTTAGACAATAATTAGAACGGTACGCATTTTCTTGTTCAAAAACAAAAGCAAAAATATAACCATGTAAAGTAATTATGATAATTATGAAAAATTAAAAACCCTTTTGGAAACTCGTTATCCAGCCGTCTGAAACCAATAACAGGTACATTTCAGAATAAAGGAATATCTACGTTTAAAATAAAATACCAAAATGTTTGAATAAAATAAGTTTCACATTTTCTGGACGTGTCCTCCGACCGCACCTACATATATACATACAAATACATTTATATGTATGCGGCTGTTGCTTTGGAATCGTCCCCGAGCATTTTATTATTTTCATAGTTTAAATTTAAAAGCTTCGTGTGATAAAGTCCCTTACATACCGAGGACGTTTTACCGGAAATATCGATCATTTTCACTGAACTGGGAGACCGAAGAAAATAATCTGTTGATAAGTACTTTTCTGATGAAATACCAACACAGGAAATTGTTTCCTTGTTCCAGGAAAGGCCTTTGCCCAACCGTGGTATGAGTGACCAGTAACGAATTCCAGGAATACGAATACCTACGTTTATAGTTTATTGCCTATTGTTCATCTTTCATCTTCGTTGTTTCCATATTGCCTATTAATAAGTAGATACCTGGAACTCGTTATTAAATGGGAACTATTTATAAATAGTTAACGTGAATCATGCGTTAATAATGGGGAGGAAATCCGGCAAGGAAAGACTGAAAATAAAGACAAAAAAACTCATTCTGTTCAGACATTGTGCTCAGCAGTAAGGACTCCAAGGGCAGATGAGTCGGGTCGCGGGTTGTTCGAAAAAGTTACCGTGGCCCTTGGCACAAGCAATTGAAGGAACACGGGTGGGTTTTAGTCAGTAAAAGTCTGACACGCCCTCCCGCTCCTCCCAGAGCGAGAGAAGTTATTTGATGATTTCCCACCCAAAAAAACAAGAAGGGGCAGATGAGTCTAATAAAATCGTATAAATTTAATATTTTTAAAGGACGTTGTCCCGCACAGTTAAAAATTACATTCTATAATACTCTTGCTGAAACAGAATTGATTCAGAGCTAAGTTGATTAGATTTCAATTGAAACTTTCTATAAAGTACTGTAGCTCTACTAGTTCTTTATCTGTCACGTACCCACGTAGAATGGCAAGAAATACTCTTTACTATGGCAATTAAGTGGACGATAGTACCTATAGTAGTATTAAAAGGAAATAAAAGTTCTAATTAAATAAAGAAGACGAGTTTCCGACCGCGTTTATCAGTAAAGCTTTCGGAAGAATTTCGATAGAATCAAAACAGAATTCCTTGTTACTTGATTTTAGAATCTTTGGTGCTGCGTTCTATGGGTGCGGGGAGAGATAGAATTATTCGCTAAGTGTGTCAAGGTCAGGGCTGGGATGCTGCGCGGTGGCGCTATACGAGTATATGCGGTACAGACACACAGGCAACCCCCGGAAAAGCGAACCAACTTTCAAGTGCCGCGGTCAAGGATGAGTCGTTCAGAAACTGTAATGGACGTGTAGTTTTATAGTAATACAAGCTAGGAGTGTCTCGTATTCAAAAATATGTTTTAGAAATAGGTACAGCTGTATTCTTTCGAAATCGATCCTCGTGGGAAATATAGATAAAACCTAGTCAAAGAATTGGCAGCTAACACAGAAAATAACTGAATGAAGAAATCACTGAACAAAACTCTGTTCACTTGAAATAAATACACACTCATAGCTTGTGCTCCGGGCTCCCAATATATTCCGCCCGGATCGCGCACATAATGAGCATGTGAGAGAATCTCTTTGAATGCATCTCATCTCAGCGAAATGCCAAAGCTTCATCTACACGACGCCTGGCAGCATCCAATGATTGGTTCGATATTACTTGCAGGAAATTATTGGAGACCTCATTTATGAATATTAAACGTGACTAGTTATGTTTGTTTTTTTTTTTTTATGTAGGTAATTCGCACATATGGGTTATTTATTTTAGTTTCTCATTAATCACAATACAAAACACACACTCATGTATGTCACAACATTTTATTTGATTTTGTATGAGCTTTTCTATATTATCACATTTAATTAATTCTATAAATGTATTATAACGGACACACACTTCCCTATGTGTTTGTTATTCCAGCGTATGGCACTCGTGGACTGCAGCTGAAAATCATCGTCAGGTCACCTTGTTTTGTCATCTGATATTATGCCGAGCTGTTTTCTGTTTTTATAGTTTTAAGGTGTATTTATTTTGCTGTAACGCCAATAAACGCATTTTTCTTTCTTTCTTGCACATCCAAGTTTTAATGACATTACGTTTGCACTGTTAATTAGTTTATTCTTTCTTCCTTCTATTGTAATAAAAGTTGTAGTATTTATATGTTCCTATGTATTCCTGTATAATCTGAGTAACATCATTAGTCCTGCATATCGAGTTACATTTTAATGAACGTGTTATTTTTCTATGGAATGTAAAACAAAATGAAAAATGTTATCTGTGGCCTACGTTATGCTATTAATAACAGACGTTTTATCTTGTACATAAATGACACTCGATATCCGCTGAAAAACGTTTATATACTAACGAAACTAGCGAAAGCATGAAAGCGGCGCGTTCAAACGAGATTATTTTAACCGTAAATATCTAAGATTTAAAGTGGTATCTATCTTAGAAGGTTTAAAGTGCTGAATCGAATCGATTTAAAAGTTCCAAACTGCCACCTTTCGGTGGTTGCGAGAGCAAGTTTACCAGTTTTAGCAGTATTTCACTTACTGATGCATTAACAATGTAACTTGCAATAACTACGTGGGTGAGGGCGTTATAGGCAACTGTGACGTTACCTACACTAACATAATTTAACCGTTCAATGTTTACATCATTATAACACTCAACGTAAACCTGCTTATGCACGACCACCAGATTTTGGTCATCGTATTTACGTAGCATATTTATTCTACCCTTGGGGGGGGGGGGGGGGGTTTGAGTGGATAGCGATATACCTATTTATTATTTACTAGCTGATGTCATGATGATGTCATGATGTCATGATGTTAGGAAGCTTCTCCGGCACACGCAACAACATACCGCAGTTTCATCACAATCGGTCGGGCCATACGATGTCGAGAGTAACACAAGCCTAATAAAAAAAAATCTAATATATAAAGCTAATATATAAAAAGTTAATATATAGACAGATAGATGTTACATGTCGCACTGCTACATTACATGTCAGGTTTTTATGCTGCCAAGGTAATGTCAGATATTTTTTATCACAACGAGGTATCATATTCTTCTGAATTTAACTGAGTAGGCAGATATTTATAACGCAAGGCACCCTCGATATTATTGCATTCTAAAAGTGACGGTGTTCCTTCGATGTCACATTTTTGTGCTATCACTTGTATATGCCATCCACAAACGAACATATATATTTACCGTCATCTTGATGACATATATTAATGGATGAATTATGAAATCAGATATTTTTGCCGAGCTGTATGCTCGTGACTTAAATATACTAGAAGTGTGTCATAGACATATTCACTTCAATGCTCTTTACAGCTTATGTGCAAACAAAGGGTACTGCAGTTTAAAAACAAATCATTAGACTCGTGTACTTTCATTTACAACAAATACATTTACACATTTCAACATTTACATTCATTTACATTTCTTGTAAACTTTGTCTGTTGCAACAGTTGACTAAGGTCATATTTTTTTATAAAGCTTATGTGGAGCAGGGCAACTTTCTAAGCTGGTGGTAATAGTAATGTTTTTAGTTGAATTTTTAGTTAAATAAATGAAAATATGTCAGGTAATTGAAAATAAATATTTATAAAGTATGTTTGGCGATCTTTTTGTGAATTTTCATCTGTTTGTTTATTTTTGCAGGATTTAATGCAAAAGTTTGGCGTTTCCTCTCAGAGATTAATTCCGGCCCTACTTTGTTCAAAGAAAAACAAATATTGAATTCAGTAAATCGTCTAGAAAAACAGAATATCCTTTGAAAATCAGAGCAAAACAATCTTACTAACATCCCGAAGGAATTGTTTCCAGGGATGGGCAAAAAACCTTATCTCGAAGACAGATCTAGTAAAGTACCTAGAAATAATATCTATCATTTAAAAATCTTATTATAACACTATCCGGACAGACCTAACTTACAGGGATTACCAAGTAAAGGGTTGCCGTGGATGACTGCATGATCCAATCACACCTGCTTCGGTCGACAAGACAACAACAAAAAAAAGAAAAGTTCATACGATATTCACCATTATTAAAACTACGAGCCGCACTATTATACTTTGTGAGCTGAAGTTATTTCGAGCGCAGTCGTCTATTATTGTAATAGAATGTTTACGTGTGTACGGATTCTAATCATCTGTTTATTTTAACGTGATTCTTCATTCTACAGCAGAAAATTGAATTCTACTGTTTGTTTTAGCGGAGAAGAAAATTCTGTTTACAAAACTGATTGAATGTGGACTTCCGCTTGTGTAAGCAAACTGAATACGACATTTTTGAACTTGTTTTTGTTAATTTATGAACTCGACAGATGGCAAATATTGTGCCAATATGTTCCTGCCTACCCAATATGTTCCTGCCTACCCAATATGTTCCTACCTACCCAATATGAAATTCAGGCTGGATGTAGTGATTAATAGTAGTTATAATCCTATTATGGAATAATAAATCAATGACAAGCTCGACGATCGCTACAAAACATTAAATTCATAGCACCTGAAGCTTTCAGAGCTTTTGAAGGCTTCGTGGCGATGGCGGGAAAACTTTATTAATGGACTACAAACTACTGAATGATTTCACTGACAGATATTTATAAACGTTGTAAAGGAAAATGCGTAAGCTACGATATTAGAATACAGATTTTAAAATAATTGAACCCGTCTTGTAAACTTACCGAATTGAAAATGTTACCTAAATCACTAACAAACGTAACAATTAATGATGTATATTGAAACTAGATTGGTTTCACCCTTCCCTAGAACGTGGTTTCTATGTAAACAAAGTTTGTTTTGGGCTGTTTCGGATATGTGGGTGATATGGGCGGGCGGGCGTCTGGGCGGACGAGCGGCCGGCTCGCGACCCTCGCGGACACTGCCGCGCCGTACGCAGCCGCCCACCACCAGTAATGAACTTCTTAACTGTTTGCTCTGATAACTCTCTGAGTTAACCGCAGCTTGCTTTACGTAGATTTCTCTGACAACGACGATGTATTTTTGAGATTTAATTTTTAACTAGATCTGTATCTGCTTAAAGAAGACCACATACCTAATTCTCATCTTAATTATTTTTAAAAGCTCTAGTCTTCCTTCCCCTAAAGCTTTAAAATACATGTTGTGGAGCTTTTGTATCCTCCTCAAAGCTGCACTTACATAGACAAAAGGTTCATTAACTAAAACCAAAGGCACGTAGCCTTCACAATCCTGACCATAGACACAACGTATCCTATAGGCTGTGAATGCTACAACAGACAAAAAAGAAAGCAAAAATTTGAGGTTCTTAGTTGTGGTGTGGAATTTTGTTCATGATATCGTGCGACCGTGAGTTCAGGTAAGCTTTTAAAACTTTCCTTAGATTATTTAACACATGTTTTTGTAGATAATCGACGCTGAATTTTAGATGTTCAAAGTAAGATTCACTTTATTATCATGTTAGGCAAAGGAACGGAAGGTTTTACGCATAAAAGGATGTTTGTCGTGTTATCGTGGCTCGGTTTTCGCGGGAAATTCGTCCTAGCGATGATACGAGCACAGTTATCGCTTTGTAGAAGATTCGGGTGTCTGAACACAAAAGCACTGATGGTCTGAGTATGATTACCATATTTAGACTCCATTTTTCCCCTGAGGCTACATAAAACATGCATTAGTTTTTAATAATGCTTTTGTTATGGATGCTGGTTTTAAAACAGATTATTTAGCTAATGGGCTTAGCGAATTTCAGCAAATTAGAATCACATTCGATACATCCAAACTGCTCATATTTTATTAAAACAATTAGTAGCCTTTTGACTGAAATCGTTAATTATTTACTAAACGGTAAGCCCGAATTCATTCTGGGAATTGCCGGACCGGGCTTCTGTGAACGTTCATTTTAATTTTCAGTTCACAGAATCCCGGTACAGCGGAATAGTCACGGTATTTATACGAGCCGGATATCAGCTTAGCGTCCCCACAAAAACTGATGGCACCGAATCTAATTTACAGAAATAAAGCCGTTCGCGCGCTTGCGTTTACGGCTACGATTAAGCGATACTTTTTCATACGTTTTGGTTAATTTTCGCATACCCCTGCGTTGAAGTGCTAATTACGTTAGACCATGCAAGCGTCAATTCTTATATTATAGTAAAATATTATGTAGATGCCCATATAAAAACTTTCTTTTATTATATCTACATTTTTCAGTTTCCACTACACCAGGCAGCTAGCACCAGGTGTAGTGCTTCAGTCACAATTTGCCAAAGGCGTACTCCATAATTTGGTGTTTTAAATTAATTATATAAGCAAACAATCCTCAACCTCACGACTTTCGTTCCCCGACAATTTTTCCTTCTTAATTATTATTAAAATATTTGTGAGGAAGCTCTTTAAAACCTTTTACTTAAATTGTGACTTAGAACTAAGTAGCTCCGGAAGTATTTTTATAAAGGTTGTCAACCTCGGCCTTAGAACACAATAGTAAAAGTATTGGTATTTAATGCTCACAGATACTTTATCGTAGCCTCTTCGCCACTGGTTTCGTACCCGCAGCGTTAGTTTTGCATGCAGAACAACCTACAGGAGATTAACTTATCCGCATCACTGCGTGGTTAGATCGAGTCAGGATCAATTCATCGAACATAAGCATTTCTGTCCTTATAGTTCAAGCTGTCTCAAGGTTCACCAGTACGCAATTTTATGGAATATTTACAGTGTTGCATATGATTTAAATAGTTAATATATTGTAGGAAGGACGCTGTTTACGAGTTTATGACAATTCCATATGCCAACTTGCGTTTGTTCTAGGAAAGTAGTGTTAACGACGCCATTCACAGCCACCATTGTCATAGTTGTCACTTGCCAGTACATAAGGCTATATTGTTGTGTTAGACCATTTCAAAGGAATACGATATACCTACCCACATATAGACTGTTCCAAAAGTATGAATGCTGAATGCAATGTTGCGGGAGCGCGAGGCGATTTTTCGCGATTTTTGCGACGGAAATGGAACAGACAGCTTAGTCCGATACCCCGAAAACTCAATTACTCTAGCATTGCCAGTTCTAGTGAACTAGTCGGTCATTATTCATATCAAAATTTTGTTTTACCACCCCTGGCCCGCGACAGGCTTAGTCCGCCACTGATTAGCTTCAGGAAATACAGACACATTTCATATTTGTTCGTATGAAGTAGGAACATGACCTGTAAGATTAGCCTGTAAGACTCTCTATGTAGGTACCTTATTAAATAATCACATATTTTCGCTGATATAATCCCATCAAGCCACACAAAGAACGAACAGAGAACATAAAACACTGCAAGTATTCACACTCATCTCTATAAAATTCCAAAGATTGCTCAATCTCTTGAAAGTTATAAAGTTTCCAACTCTCCGCTTACGGCGGGAACACAATACTGGATTAAAAGAAAATAACGTTTCAATAATAGTGCGTTATCTTAGACAAAACAAAACTGAAAGATTGATTGATTGAGAATTTGGAAAAGTACTACAAGTAGATACTCCTTTGTTTGGGACAATAGAAAAGAATATTCTTTATTATTTACACCTTAAAAGTTACAGATTTAAAACAATAAAAACCCTGACCATAAGTAATTTTGGACCAAACCCTCATCACTACTCATCAGTGAAGAAACTTAAGCCGTCTGAACGCTTTTGGGTTATTATTTAATTCTTGATATGGCAGCCAAGTCGAGGGTTTTGGAACATTTTTTAAACTAACCTATGGTGGCTTAGAGGGCGAATCCGATCACGACACGTAAGAGCGAGGACATAATATGTCCGTTCAAGTGGGCATAGATTCGATAACGCAATATTATTGTATGTACATGTCTTACGGGTAAACGCACTACATATAAGGAGCTATGCCCATTTTATTATCGTTCTTCGGTCGGGGGAGTACATTTAGATGAAATTATTGTAGACAGGTAGTAAAAGCCATAAACGGTTTATGGCTTTTACTACCTTTCTACCCCAAGGTAGCGATATAATACGGATGATAACTAAATTTTTTTGTCCGTTATTTAGATTATTTAAAAGTATTGGATACTCGTAGTTCTTCTTTTTTTACGTAATGAAAAGATTACGGCGATACATTGAGTTAAAATGTGCCATGACGTCACGGCTATGTAGATTTTATATGTTGCGACGGAGCGAGCGTACTCCCCAACTTTTTATATGTTGCGACGGAGCGAGCGTACTCCCCAACTTTTTATATGTTGCGACGGAGCGAGCGTACTCCCCAACTTTTTATATGATGCGACGGAGCGAGCGTACTCCCCAACTTTTTATATGTTGTGACGGAGCGAGCGTACTCCCCAACTTTTTATATGATGCGACGGAGCGAGCGTACTCCCCAACTTTTTATATGTTGCGACGGAGCGAGCGTACTCCCCAACTTTTTATACTTATGTTGCGACGGAGCGAGCGTACTCCCCAACTTTTTATATGTTGCGACGGAGCGAGCGTACTCCCCAACTTTTTATACTTATGTTGCGACGGAGCGAGCGTACTCCCCAACTTTTTATATGTTGCGACGGAGCGAGCGTACTCCCCAACTTTTTATACTTATGTTGCGACGGAGCGAGCGTACTCCCCAACTTTTTATACTTATGTTGCGACGGAGCGAGCGTACTCCCCAACTTTTTATATGTTGCGACGGAGCGAGCGTACTCCCCAACTTTAATGCGTTTAATCTATGTCATTTTTTATTAATATTATAAAGCAAAAAATACGTGTCTAATATTTTTTTATTATCTGACTGAAGGACTGAATGAAATTTCTTTTTGTGTACCCAAGCATCATCCCTATTGTAAAATGTTTTGGTCGACCTACCATGAATTGATAAGCTTTTTTGTTACACAGTATCTTTCAAAATATGATATGTTTCTTTCTTTTTATAATAAATCCAAAAATGTACCAGGCTTTTTGATATTCAAATATTAATGTACAGACGCCAGCACATCAAGCTACTACAATCTGTCAGATTTCTTTAATAGATTTTCAACTTTATCACCAGAGCATAAGATTCAAAGTTGATTGAGAAAATCTGACAGTTTCGGGTAGCTTGGATGTGCTGGCGTCTATACGTATACAACATTATTTTTATCATAATTTGTGCAAAAGCCGAAAAGGGGTTATTGTATTCATCATTATAAACAAGTTTTACTACAGGACTAATCCTGAAATCGCGACATAAAAATCAGCTGCTCCATACATTTGTGTTCACATACCTAAATCAGCTGCTCCATACATTTGTGTTCACATACCTAAATCAGCTGCTCCATACATTTGTGTTCACATACCTAAATCAGCTGCTCCATACATTTGTGTTCACATACCTAAATCGACAAATTGTATGGAGCAGCTGATTTTTTTTTAATAAACTAAAAATATGTTCTACCTAGATATCAAGCTTTTATATTTTAGCTTTTATATACATACTAAGACGACGTGTGACGAGTTATGTGAACATAAATGTAGGGAGAAGCTGTTTTTTTTTTTGCGACAGCTCACTCCACGCAAGCTTTCACGGTGAGATTTTTACAGAATCGACATGCTGAAGGCCAATTCAATCAATGTCAACAGCTTGTGAAAAATGTGTGAACATTAAAAGTATTTTTGACAGATTGAGACCAAGATAAGAATACGAACAATCTTAAAAATTCGGGATAGACCTCTGGTGTTTCCATACCCTCTCTTATAATACAGACAAATGCTTAACTTGATATTTCATACGACGCTAATAAGGCACGACAGGGTTTCTTCTTTACATACAGCAAAGCACAAAACAGCAAAAGATTATGCGTCTCTATCGCTAATCAAAATGAGCGTAAGGAAAGCGAGTTTAAGGAAAATGGTCGCTTTTGTTCAAGGGAAATAAGACTTCCTAACTTCTTACCGCCATTCCCGTGTATATATTTACATTATCGCTGATTCCAAATAAAATATTCAGCCCTTGAGAAGCCTTTTTACGTCACATCTTGGAATACATCACATCCAGTTTACTCTCGAGTAGATCTTAAAGTTTGAACAATAAATCTGTATTATGCTTTCCTCATAGATACGTAATGTAAGACGAGCAGTGGGGGCCCAGTAGTAGCGGCCCCAACTTACGACTCGTAGGTCGTGAGTTCGAACCCAGACAGGCACTCTATTTTGTGTATTTAATTTTATCTCCACTGCTCTAAAACGGTGAAGTAAAACATCATGAGAAAACCGTCATATCCTAAAACCCAAAAAATCGAAGACTAGTGATATCCACCAACCCGCACTGGGCTCGCGTGGTGGATGGTGAACGGTGAAGTAAAACATCATGAGAAAACCGGCATATCCTAAAACCAAAAAATCGAAGACAAGTGACATCCGCCAACCCGCCCTGGGCTCGCGTGGTGGATTATGACCCACTGACTCACAGAGAGGAGGCCTGTGTCCCAGCAGTGAAAACAGTATAGGTTCTAATTATGTAATGTAAGACTTACTTAGATAAAGCAGGTAACTGGGCAATTCTATAAGCATAGAACTCAGATCATAAGCACAGGGCTCTAGCGGTCCGGAGCGATATGTTGTGCCGTAGATTTGCGCGGTATACAGACCAAGACAAGTAAAAGTAACACATTTCAAGGCTTATTGCCAGAGTTTGTACACGCGCAGTCTATGGGTCAATTGTACTAAGAGATCGCTGGATGTCCTGCGCGTCCAATATAACAATGCTTTCAGGATGTTGTTGAGGCTGCCTCGTTACTGTAGCGCGTCGGAAATGTTTGCGCAAGCCCGCACCGACGGCTTCTATGCAATTATACGCAAGAAAACGGCGTCGCTACTGAGCAGAGTGAGGGGCAGTCGAAACAGCATCCTGAAAACTGTAGCTGAGAGCCTCGGCTCTCCGTTTGTACAGCAGTTTGTGCGGAGGTTGACTTGTACTAACACTAGGCAATAAGTTATTATTATTATTATATTATGTTACTAACACTATATGGATACTTGTGTCCGAAATAAAGTCATTCTATTCTATTCTATTCTATAACAGCTTAGGTAAGCCATCACATCCCCCGGCGCCAGCACATTTAGTACCTACTAATTTAGACATAAAACATCATTTGATACTAATTCGTTTTCACGTCGTGTTTTAGAGCACTTTAATTTACTAGAAACAGTTAATATTGAAACCCTGAAGCACTTACACGGAATTGGAAATTAAATTCTTTGAACGACCGTTAGCACAGGTAGCACATAAACATTGAATGAAAACGAAATGAGGTAATTAACGAATGAGCAGCGTACAGACGGGTGGAGAACATTTGCAGTTTGTTGACGTGTCTTTTGTCTTCATTTTCTTCCGTCATATTATCGTAGGTGGTTGTGGGAAAGACAGCAGATCTAGATTTCTTGAGGTGATATAATATCACCTTCTAGCTGTGCACATGGCTCCACTCAAGTGGAATAGTTCGATACTTCGATAGGTACTAAAACCTAGAAAGAAATCACGGATGAGTGGGCTTCGAGTTAGAGCACTGACGGGCAGCTAGAGAGACGATGTGTTGGAAATAACATAATATCACGCCCATAATCCCCGAAGGGTTAAACAGAGGTCTACCTAAATTAAGTCTTAATACTAGGGACCTACAACATTGGTGATGAGAAGAAACGTTATTAGTTCAGGATGATGTCAATTTACACACAATACGCAGTTTATATTATTATCACACTTTTATAATGGTAAAGGAAAAATTCGGAAGTAATACCGTGGGTGGAGGTAGAAGTAAGAACTAACATATTAATATATTATCATTCTAGAAAAGTGCAAAGTAAAAGCTTCTAATGGAACGGAAGCTACATTATATAATTTCCTAGAATCAATTAGTAACAACCTACGCTAGGTAAATCCGACTGACATCTTCATAGAATCGGAAATGAGCATATACAACGTGTAACGTTAAACGCGCAAAACCTGAAAATAGTCTGATCACAATAACGAGCAGAATTAATTGAACCACTTTTTAATATAGGTCACATTTTTCAAAAAATCTTCATTAAAAACGTTGCCGTGTCTATTTATTAATAGGTCAAGCAAGCCAACGTCAGCGCGGCGCAGCGGCCCGGTGACGACTCCTCCCTCGATAAAACGTCGTCGTAGACGCAAGAAACGATCAGAATGGCCAGTAAAAGTAAAACAGCACATAAAACCTTTAAAACTTTTTTAATGACTTATTTCTCACTGAAATAGGTCAACTGAATTAAAAATCAGTTGGGGTGTCTGAGATGAGATTTTGCGCATTTAACGTTACACGTTGTAGAAATGGAAAGAAAATACATTTATTTAGCACAGATTAAAAGGCACACAACATAGCTAACGTTCACTCACCATTCTTTCATTCCAGCCGAAAGACTTCCGCTGCTGGACATAGGTTTCCCCCAAGCACCGCCACTTCCACCGGTTCTATGCTTCTCGCATCCTGCGGCCTTCACCAAGTCATCGTCCACCCCGTGGGAGGCCTTCCAAGGTTACGTCCAAGTTTACGTACTTTATGAAAACACCTTCGCAAATAATGCATTATTTAAGAACAAATTAGATTACCATAAAAAAGGTTATAGTGAGTCAACCATAAAAGATAGACATATGCTGTATGATGTATGCTGGACTTTTTTTTAGAAATTTTAAGGGGGAACAATTCTGTCATACATGATTTTTGCGTAACTTTAACCGTTTATGCAGCGCACGCAACGGAAGCTCTCAACAAGAAATTTTTCCCGCTTTTGCAACATTTTTCATTGATGCTCCGCTCCTGTTGGTTGTAACGTGATGATAGCCTTTCTCGATAAATGGACTATTGAACACAAAAATAATTTTTCAATTCGAACGAGTAGTTCATGAGAATAGCGTGTTCAACCAAACAAACAAACAAACTCTTCAGCTCTATAATATTAGTATAGATTTTCATACCAATTATTATTTAATTTTAATCTTGTTTACTCGTTTATGATCTAATTTGTTAATTTAATTTTCACATTTATTCACTTGTAATTTTATGAATATGTCGTAACTTAACAATTAATGTTTTACCACTGTTTTTTGTGTTACTGGTGTTAACGTATAATTAATTGTTGTACCCGCAATTGTATTCTATTATAAATAATAAGCTGCCAATGTGCTGGTGTAAGCAATTTTTGGTTAACCTGAATAAAAATAAATATTCATTCATCTTTCAGTTAAATATCGCCATATATTTGCCAACATAAAATGATCGTATTCTATCGATTGTCGTCTAACTTATGTTTACCTACATAATTATGTATAATGTATGAGGTTTATTGATCCTATTTCAATAAGAGACGTCAGAGCTCTGAGGATTTATTCCTTGAGCTTTTGTCGGAGCTTATATTAGAAGGAAAATCTTGTGTTACGAAAGCCTTAACACATGTAATTATATTGTCTGCAAGCTATCACACAATAACATTTTTATACTTATATAATCCGTTCAGCCGTTTGTGTGTGAAGAAGTAATAATGATAATAATAATAATAATAAATACAAAGTTTATTTCTCTCATAAAGGTAAATTGTTACAGTAGTGCGTAAATACAATTTTGCCTAATGAGAACCATTGTGAGAGCTGGAGTCTGAACTAGGTTCGACTTGACCTGTATGACAGATCTCCAGGCTCACACCCCTTTAAACATGTATCATATATTTTAACGGCATCTAGATTCAGTTTATACATATTATCACTATTAGCAAACAGTTTAGACAGAGAGGTAAATCTATATTAAAGGTGGTTATATTGTTTGTGAAGTGTAATGTAAGATGATGTTATTGTAGGATTGTGTGTGTAGAATGTGTAGTGTGTGAATGTGTGAGGGTGTTATGTGTATGTGCATGTAAGTCCTGTATGAGAGTTTGGCCTTATTAGCCAATATGAGTGGGAAGTGCTTTCAAAATTATTTAATGGTTTGGATGATACTTTCTGTACTTTCATAGTCCATATCCAGCACCCAATTCCTTACAGTAGATTTGCATATATATTTAACCATTGAGTACATATATGTAAGATTGTATTAACTTTGTTGTATACATAAGGACCAAGGAAGTAAAAGAATCGTTGAGCTAGCTTTGAATGAACAGGAATGGACAAACACACTGTATACTTTCGTCTCAGGGCTTCGAACTTTTCGGGATTATAGGAATTGCGGGAGTGGACTGTTAGAATTAAATTTAAAATGAACAATTTCCGAATAGAGAGGACCTTACACATTTTATAAAGTTCGGTGGTAGGAAAGTGATGGGGAAGGGACCAACCGACTTTAAGGATCGCTCTTTGGGCACGTTCCAGTTTTAACAAATGTATTTTTGCTGCTCCACCCCAGACAACTACACAGTACTGTGCAATTGACTGGCAGAGAGCTAGATAAACTTGTCTAAGCACCAGTGTGTCGGCCACATGGTGGAGATTCTTAAAAATAAATACCAATTTTCGCAGTCGGGAGGTAAGTAAGTTTATGTGGTTATAAAATGATAATAACCACACAAACACACTCACAACTTTCGCCTTTATAATATTAGTGTGATAGTAGGAATAGTGTGATAGGAAGTAGGATAGGATAATAAATGGGAAAATAACTCAATCTGTTACTTTTCACGCCTTAGCCACTGAATCGTTCGTTACTAAATTATCAGACAGGTAGCCTGGGACTAGCGGGGTAATTGCGTAACACACTAAAAGTAGGAATGACTTTCATTTTGACAGTTCAACAACATTCATTGCTTAGTTAACGTTTTTGAGCAGACAAATTTTTCGAACATATGATGCAATATCCTTCAAAATGATTCAGATGTGACTGATAGTGTATCACGTAATTAGGGTGCTGGAGAAAGCTGCTTTTCATACTGGATATTTGTATTGAATAATAATGAAATATAAAATACACGCAGAAGAAGTCGCGGGAAAAGCCAGTTATTCTCATAAATAACAAATAATGTAATGAGTTATCATGAAAGCCTTTTGTCATTCGATACCTATCGCGGCCACAAGAGGAGAAACTCAGCGGAAATCAAAGCCGGTATAAACACATCGATTTCCTGCGGCGGCAGCCGGTGTCCTCGAGTTTAAACAATCGATATTATCAGCGGAACGTATTAATGAAATGATACTGAAATGAACGACCTTGACGTTAGTCGCGACCGATAACGATTGATCTGCGAACAATTTACTGAGTGGTTTATTTTTAATTGTTAAGTTTTGGCGTTTTGGGGGTTATGGGTTAAGTGAAAAGTTGAATGGTGTTGGATATTACATTTTTCCTACAAGTAGCTTGCTTATTTGGGTAGTAATAGTGTCATGTAGGTTCAAAGTGATTTTGGTGAAATGTTTCTATTTCCGGAGTTACCGGAAATTGATTTTTTTAAAGGTAATTAAGTACTAATTATTCGGTTGGTTAGTACGGGTTTTTAAGCGTGAATTCGACCAAAATTTATATGTAGTCGCTTTCGAAAACGTTTTGTTTTGGCAGATTTTCCATACGAAAACTGCTAGACGTCAAAAACTTATTAGCAGGACAAGATACCTACTGTCGTGAGCTCGAACTCACTGGTGGGCATGGCCAAAAAGCACACTGTCTCACCTGACATCGTGTCCGACTGAGATAATATCAATTAGACGCTAGTCTACACGCACAACGTCTAATTCTCACGCACACAAACACCGTTACTTACTGAATTCGCGTAAAAAAATCCGAAAAGTTCTTTGGAAAATCGAGTTATATGAAAAAACCACTGCATAAATCAATTACAAATAAAGTTTATTGAATTTTTCGATAGCTAAGCTTTATCGGCACCAACTGTGTTTGTGAAGATTTTACAGTTCTTTATTACTTATTTACACCCAAAGTTACGTTAAAAATAGCAATAAAAACGAATCTTTTGCTGGCTCATAACTTTGTAATGGCTTTTTATTTTACTATTCTGTTTTCGTATAGACAAATATAATAATAAGACAAAACGATATCATTTTTAACTTTGGATGCACAATGTCAAACAGTGGAGTAATACCTTCGCTCATTGACTGATCCGTACGGTTGTTATATTCAGCGCCTCATAAAAACTATCTATCAACGCCACTGACGCTGTAAAAAAATAATTAAAAAAGACTTTACTAAATCAAACCCTTTGTAGTAACATAGTAGGGAAAGTAATGATGACGTAGCAGTGGGCTGGGCCGCCGGAAGTGGGCGCGGGCACGGTGGCCGGCACTTCCGGCCGCCGACGCCGCGCCAACCATGGCTGTTACATGGTAAACGAACCACAGCTAATGGGGAACTGTTTACACAATATTTTACTACCATAATATCCACTAGGTGGAAAGGTTCCGCACAGTTGGCCTGAAACTCGTGATCATACTTAGGAACTTGTCTATCAGTGCGATGCTAACGAAGCTGACAACATGACATGTCAATAAGTGGTCATCGTTTCCACAGTGACAATGTTAGACTTCTACGGAGATACTGACATCAGCCGTGCGATTCTGTAACCATCTCACCGTGAAAGTTTGGGTGAAGTGAGCGTGGAGTGAGCTGTCATTCGCTAGGTATTAACACTATTAAGTGCTCACTTCACTTATTATTTCACGGTGAGATTTTTACATAATCGACCGGCTGGATTAGGTCATCTCTACAAAAAAAAATGTATTGTCATCGAAACGATCACGCAGACTTGATAGGCCAAGATTAAATTGTTCTAAATTAGCTTGCAAAAACACTCTCACACTTCTTTCTTTATTTAACTCTACAAGAAGTTAGGCAAGTTTGTGATCTGGTCGTCGTCTGTCGATATCTTTGCCAGCCTGTGTGTACCTACTAGGTATGCCTATGAAGGCATACCCAATTATTACCTCTTAATAAAGACTCGAGTAGTAGCGCTTTGAAGTTTGTTGTGAAGTGTAGTGAGATATATCAGGGAGAACATAGAAAAATCGATTTTAAAACTCGTTCAGTTTCACCGTAATTACAAGCTTCTATTTTATATTCAGTTTCGCAGAATTTATACGGGTTCCTAAGTATAGTGGGAGTTGGGTGAATTGGTTATTTAAATTAATTTAACCTTGGAACGAGCTTCATTTGCGTATAAGTGTATCAGTGACATATTGAATTTTATTTGATTTGTAAACCATCTAGTTATATTTATCTGAAAAACATTTAAGTTCATAACGTAGACATACTTCTGCTTTCTGTTCTGTAGTTTCTGCCTACCTCTATGGGAAAATAAGCGTGAGTTTATGTGTGTATGTATGTATGAATATATGTGTGTTTGTATAAATTAAATAAAGTTTTAAATATTTTCCCCATGACTTACAGGGATTGTAAAAAATCTCTCATAGATTGGCTAAAAAGCAAAAGCTATGACAACATTGAAAGTCTTTTACAAACAACCATTTGATAATCTGGCGATAGTGACGTATACACAAACACCTCCATAGACACTGACACACTCCTTACATATACACATACACACACACACACACACACACTGAAGCCGGAGTCATATTAGTGTGTTGTGTCGTGTCGTGACGCCTTCTGATGCAATGTTAGCTGATCAAACCTCGTTGTGATTTGAAGTAGACCAGCCGGTCGATTCTGTAAAAATCTCACCGTGAAATCGTAAGTGAAGTGAGCACTTAATAGTGTTAATCCCTAGCGAATGACAGCTCGCTCCACGCTCACTTCACCTAAGCTTTCACGGTGAGATGGTTACAGAATCGCACGACTGAACTGATTCGTTTGATTGGTGTATCCAGTAATGACACAATACGACACAGTAATGTGTCTGTGGCTTGAGTATTGACTCCTAAAAGCCTGCCGAAAGTGAGCTTCTGCGTGTAATAATAGGTATGTACGAATACGATCCAACAACAAAGTTTCAGTTCGGTACAAAGTTTCAGTTCCCCGTTTTCGATAAGATTCTTCAATCAGCTTCGATCTTGGTAAGAAATTAGATCCTAACTAGACGAAGTCTGTATAGTGACTGTGTACAGTAGGTATCTACTTAAAAGAAAGACTATCCAGGCAAAGTGCACTTACCTCCGCAGGTTTATCAATCATAGTTGAACACTAATTTAATTTAATGTGTTCCCGAATTAGTGCTGACCGTGCTGACGAGCCGTCTGCGACAGTAACGCGACCTGCGACCGGCGGGCGCTCCCTCATGCCAGATTTGACCTTTCACTATCTACTAAAGACTATAGGGAACGTTTGGTTGTCCAATAAACTAGATTGTTCATCGTAAAAGACAAAAGTTAAGTTAGGACAAAGGTCATCTCTTCATTCCTTCCGGACTTCATTACTTATCACTCTTCTTATTCTCTTAGAATTAGGAGAAAGATAAGTAGGTACTAATAAACATTGATATGATACTCGTATGAAGAAATCAAACTATTTTCAAGTAGGTATATAAATCCGAAGCCAGGCATACATATTTTGTAACACTAGAGGGCGAAGCTGACTGACGTCACCCAATGCACATGTCTCAGAGCCCCAAAGTAAGGTTTTCTTGGTGCGTGGGTCCAGCTAGTCCAGCCAAAAGTAACGCCTCCACAGCAAGATGTAATCTATGGCAGGTCAGATGGTTCGACAAAATCCCCTGGCAATTTTGTCGAACCATCTGAGAGCAGTCCGCCTGGGCACGCGTTACCGAGGCCGACTTGACAAAACCCAAGTCGGCCGTAGCAAAGACCATCTCCACCGAAGGGGGTTCACGAACGGCTCAGATCTCAAATGCGTATACGCCACCTCCCCACAGACAATGGCGCATCCTGCGCCGCACTTGGTCACCTGTGCACTTGATGATCTTATGACTGCTTTAGCGAGCGGAGTTCGCGTAGCTGAATTTTGGGCCAAAGATGTTTGAACTTTTTACCATCGATACGCTAAGAAAAAGATTTTGAAACGCGAGTTGTCAAATTCTGTCTGCAACGTAACTGAAGACTTGGCATAAACACCTGAATATTTGGGGCGTTTTTCATGGAATTTCATAGAACACAACATGTATGATGGTCGACAGCGGAGTGCGGACACTTCATGAATATTTGTAATGATTCGCTTTCACGGAATTTCGTCGCGTGACGAGCTGTGCGTCACTTGAGCCTCAACCTCCATTAAATATTATGTCATTTTTGGCAAATTAAACTGGTAAGGCAGGTACCTACACGAGTTCAGGTGAAACGTAACATATTATATAGGTACTTACTCGTAGCATGCCCGTATGATTGTATTCACCGAAGAGGCACTCTTCGGCAGTTAATTTTGAGGTCAATTTAATAACAGGCAATGGGTTTAATAGCATTCGAGTCTAATGCCATTAACCGGAACTAAATCTCGACTCCGGGAAGCTACTGAGAAATTCTTAAAAGGAAATTCTCTTATCACTTTTAAACCCGAAGCAAACCCAAGATACGAGTACCACGCTAAGCTGTCACACTTGCGACTAAAATACCAACAAGGCAGTTGAATCAGTATGGCTAGGTTACTCGTATAAATATATGACTGAGGACAATAATGGTGCCGTCTGCAGGTGCCACAGGCACACAACCAATGTCCTGGATACTAGCTGTGTCCGCTACTTCGTTCGCGTGCATGTCGGAAACAAATTTTAAAACGGAAAGCAGCGGATGAAAAAACGAGAAGTATGTGTACGAGTGAGTAAGAAAAAAGAAATAGCGATAGGTAGATTCACGACGCGACGGACTGGCGGTGTAACGCTGATCTTTTTTGTGTGTGCTAGTAATAAACAGTTTTGAAAGTCTTGTATTTTATTCAATTATTTTGCCATACAATCCCATAAGTATGTAATGTACTATATATACGTATAGATGGTAGTGGAACGTACTTGCCCACTATACTTATTCAAACGCCTATTACTTAGGACAGTGTAGGTAGGTACCCGGGGGCGAACTCCCGAGGACGTAAACTTACCGAGGCTTAGAGAATTGTGTCAATAGAGAAGTTATTGTTAGTAAAATGGTAAGTTCGTATTTTTCAAAATGTCAGTGAATATCAAGGGCGCTTGATGCGGGGCTGGGGGGCTGGGCCGACATTTTTATTATGCTACGAAAGGCCACTCGCCAAAAACTTTGTCAATAAAACTGATGGTGTTTCTTTATTCAGACAGGTTGTTAATTCAAGTGAAACTTTGTATTTAATGTTATATGAAATAGCTAGCGTCAAATTTATTGTTCCCCGTCGCATAGCAAAGCCTGCCCCCGTTATTAACTCGTTTTCTTTCTGACTTTTTCTTTTTTCTCGGCTCTTCCAGTCCTAGCGTGATATTAAAGCCAATCTTCCTCAAAACTTGGGCTATCAATTGCAAAAATAATTTTTAAAATCCGACTGGTAGTTCCATAGCACGTTCAAACAAACAAACTCCTCACCTTTATTTACAGATATGAGATAGAGTGAGATAGAGTGGTCGTTGGTCTAGTGATCGCAAGTACGGCTACTGAGCACGGGGTCCCAGGTTCGATCTCTTTTTTTTTTTTTGGGTGTGAAATTATCAAATAACTTCTCCCGCTCTGGGCAGAGCGGGAGGGCGTGTCAGACTTTTACTGATTAAAACCCACCCGTGTTCCTTCAGTTTCCTGTGCCAAGGGCCACGGTAACTCTTTCGAACAACCCGCGACCCTGGCGGGCATCGGCCCTAGCGGACCCCGTCAGTTCCTGCTGACATCTCTATGAGGCGCGCGTGGAACACAACGCGCCGTCGACCCGGGCCTGGTCCTTACCGGACGGCGAACTGCCCATTGCTCGCCGTCCGCAAGCCCGCGCGGGTTCGATCTCTGAGTTTGGCCCATGATCTACGCTCGCCCCCTAGATGACATGATGTTAAACTATTACTATGTGCTACTAATAGCAATTCTGGTATTATCTAGGACACTGCGAAATGCATTGTGTGCCTTTTAGTCAGTGCTAAATAAATATATTTTATTATCAACAGCTAGACGAATATTCTCGGCGATGACGTTACATTAATCTTCAAGAAAACGGGGTCCTTAGGTACCCTTAACTAAAAGTTTTGAGAAAGTTCTCCGTTATAAAAAGGAAAATCTTCAAGTGAATGAGATCTTGAATCGGAGGCGTAGGCGGCACAATCAAAGGTGACTTCACCAACATGAAGGGGGTTATACAGGGTGGCCAAAAGTCGTGGATCAAACGAAATAGGGAGATAAAGGAGGTCATTTCCAACAAAAAAACTTTCTGCAGCATGGCTATAATTCAATTGTTTCACAGTGTGCTTTTAAAGTGAGAAATTATTTTTGGTAACGTTTCAAAATTTTTGAAAAAAAATAAATGGTCTTATAATTTGATACCCAGAGCCGCAATAGAACTTTTGTAGTACTGATACTTTTTCTAGTAATAACATAACAACAACATACTCGTAGCTTTAAGTATCCATCTACAAACAACATATGGACTTGTAATTCAAAATTATTTAGTCTGAAATAAATATTTCATTTCATTTCAATAATACTCGTACAACACCGTTTGTTTTATTGTTTGAGATCACATTTTTTTTTAATTAGTCTAATTGTAAAAGAACTCGGTATTTTATTTAAAGAAAACAAAAATATTCATAGCTTTTAGGGCAATTGAATTATGGCCATGCTGTGGAAATATTTTTTTGTTGGAAATGACCTCCTTTATCTCCCTATTTAATTTTATCCACGACTTTTTGGCCAGCCTATATATAAATGTTGCTTAAAGTTAAGTAACGACTGTTCAACCATAAATTTTTGACGTTTAAACGTCTCTTACCTTTAAGGAACGTTTATAAATAAAGGATAAAACCAGAACCAACAAGTTAGATTGTGAATACCAGCATTGGTTATTCGATTATTGGTTCTTCGAATTATTGTGAATACTGCTGTATGTACGCTTTGTAAAAAAACAGCTTTACATAACACATAATCATGTTCGCACTGCTGGGACAGGCGTGCTCTGTAAGAGGGAGTGGGCCGTAATCCACCACACGGGCCCAGTGCGGGTTGGTCGCACGTTTTGGAATTTTTGGTTCTAGGATATGCCAGTTTCCTCACGATGTTTTCCTTCACCGTTTTTGTATGTGACATAACAATCATTATCAAATAAACGGCATCTATTAATTTACACAGAGGACAGAATGAGGATAGTAATAGGTATGTAGTATTTTTTTTTTTCATTAATATGTCCATATTCAGGCTGGGTTGCAGGGAGTGCCTGGCTGACCACGCAATCCCATAATTACGGAAAGATTTTATAACTCACTCACTACACGCATGAGGACACGATAGCGGAACAAATCCAAGCTGATTGTGATTTCAAGTAATTACGTAATAAACTTAATAAAAGACTGCCTTTTGCCCGCGGATACGGCCGCGTAGAGGTCCTCTAAATTTACCCACGGGAGAGTGATATCGGGATAAAAAGTATCCTATGTCCCAAACCAGGTCTAGGTCGACATGTCGGTCAAACATCGAAATTCGAACAGACTTTTGATGTCCGACCAACATCAACTAGGTAAAATATATAAAATCTTAGTAAAGATGCCTCCAGACACCTTATTTCTCCAGCAAATTAATTTATCACGCGTTTCTCTGTAGATACGAGCGATAACTCCCGGCACCTGTGTGCCGGGAGTTATTGAGTTACCAAGATCGAATAAAGTACTTCATCCCTCGAGGGAACGCTGTTATATAAATCGAACAACAATGAATATACCCATAAACAAAACAGCCGAAGTCTAGTCCAAAGTTATAATCTTATGCGGGCTTTACTCATGTGGATATAGCGGCACGATTTTCGCCGCACGACGAACATCTAAAATCGCAAGTTCCAAAGTAAGTAGGTTTCGACTTTTGTCGTGCGGAGAAAGCAGTGCGATTCTGTAACCATCTCACCGTAAAAAATTAGGTGAAGTGAGCGTAGAGTGAGCTATCAGTGTCATCCCACCTGATTGGCCACATTTACAATCATAATCGAGATTTTATTATAATAATATTTTTTATGCTAATTTAATTTGTTTTAATCTAGGAAAAAAAGACTAGTCCTTATATAAGGACTAGTCCAGGAAAAAAAAATTGATATTCTAAGTTTCTGTGTTGTTGTTTTATTTGAAAGCCCCACAAAATAGTAATGTTTTGACAAATAAAATACTAATTTTGAAAAAAATTATTAATAGAGAGGGGCCCGTGGCTAAATAATAACAGCCGCACAGGTCGATCGATCAGGTTAAGCTACGCTTGCCGCAGTTGGTCTGTGGATGGGTGACCATCTTTACATACCGAGACCCCTCCGTACCTCGGAGAGCATGTTAAGCCGTTGGTCCCGGCTGTCATTCGTAGATCTTTGACAGTCATTACGGGTAGCCAGAAGCCAGAAAGTCTGACAAGCAGTCTTACCTAGGGGTATCGTGTTACTGAGTAACTGGGTTGTGGAGGTCAGATAGGCAGTCGCTTCATGTAAAATACTGGTATTCAGCTGCATCCAGTTAGACTGGAAGCTAACCCCAACATAGTTGGGAAAAGGCTAGGCAGATAAAATTATCAATAGAATTAACATAAAAAATATTATTAAAATCTCGATTATGATTGTAAATGTTTGCTTAGCCAATCCCACTGATGCTATCAGTGGGATGACACTGACAGCTCACTCCACGCAAGTATTCACGGTGAGATTTTCACAGAATCGACATGCAGCCGGTCGATTCTGTTAGAAGTTAGGTGAAGTGAGCTTTTATTCTATCTGATGCTAGGGATTGACACTAATGAAAGCTCACTTTAAGCTCACTTCACCCGAGTTATCACGGTGAGATTTTTATAGAATAGCACTACAGGTCGCGTGCGGCGGGCGACTAAAATCGACCGTGAAAATGCTGTCGCAGGCGATCGCCCGTCGCATGAAGGTCGAAATTTTGATGCAAAATAAACTAGTCATCTTCGATTTTAATCGACCTGTGTAAATGGGGGGCGATTCGGTTTGTGAGGCGATTTGGTAAGCGACCAGCACGGCGAAAATCGACGTAGTGTAAATGCCCCAAGGCATTGAATAGATAAACAGTTTACCACTAGAAGGGCGGCGCGAATACTCGGCAGTGCTCGGGGTGTTAATACAATATGCTGAACCGGGCGGTCCGGGCGACTGAGTTATGTGTACCTATCTGACGTAGCTATAGTTACGTTGATGTGTCATGTATGGGCTTCCTAGGCCTATCTAAGTCTACTAGAATCTGTTCAGCGCGCAGGCGACGCAGAGGTGAGGGTGGGAGCGAGACAAAACACAAAACATTGAATATTCTTCTGAAATAAATGTTTTGGGTGGGTAAAAATCTATTTATGAACGTAACGCAAAAGCATTACGGGCGTAGGTACCATGCGACTTTTTATTACAAATAATTAATTAGAAAGAGTTAGAGTGAGAGCGAGAGAGATAGTTTTCATGGTTTTCGAGGGTGCTGAAGCCGATAGTGAGGTTCAAAATGAAAATCCAAGATGGCGGCTGGGAATATTTTCAAATTTTTGCAACCGCCATCTTGGATTTTCATTTTGAACTTCGTTCCTGCCGGGGGTGCCCGACCCACTCTTTTCTTAAACACCTTATACTTTTCAGCAATGTGCTTAGTGCTCCAGAAACTATTATACCACCTTACCTTACCACCCAGGTCTAACACAGATGTTCTTAACAGATCAGGAGATGTAATGAACTTCTGGGGGGAGGTGGGCTGATTGAATAACCACCGTCGGCCGCCATGAGCCACGTACAATAGTCCACCTGAAGGACTAAGTGCGAAAACCAAACCCTCTAACATAGAACATAGTTCTATCTTACCTTTTTCCGTGGGGAAGTCCTCATGGATATCCTCCGTCTGGGAAGAACGAAAGGAACAGTAGGGTTTTGACAGGCCTGTTGGTCTAGTGGTCAGTGGCCCTGACTGCTATGCCCAAGGTCGTGGGTTCGATTCCCACCTAGGACAAATGTTTGTGTGATGAGCACGATCATTTGTTCTTTGTCTGGGTGTAATTTATCTATAATATGTGTGTATTTAGAAATATATATGTATGTTTATCAGTTGTCTAGTATTCATAGCACAAGCTCTGCTTAGTTTGGGACTAGATGGCGTTGTGTGAAAGTTGTGGAATATTATTATTATTATATTATTACTCGATAGGAGTTCGACATAACGGGGCTCCTACCGAGTAACAGCCGACTGTTCCTTTTACTGCCGTGCGTAGCGGGCCCCATCACCAAGTGTGGCCGATCCCTCGACTGCACGTCCTCTACTTATATTATGAATAATACTATAACCCCTAATACCTAACGTTTTAATGTTTTCGCGCGGTTAATTACTTTGTTAGCTAGACTGTGGAAGAGCTTCCATTAATTTAATAAATTAATTACATTTGAATAACAATATTTTAATGTACTAAATAGTTTTTAGTTAATGGAAGTCTACATTTAAATAAATACTTAGAATCGTTATAGTTACCTATGTTTAGTTGTTATTTTCATAGAAATTAGAGTTTTTTATTTATTTTACACTCCGATTTATAGGTACGTACTGTCCACGAGTGCTTTTTTTATTAAAATTCAATGGAGGTCGCGTAGACTGAAAATTTTTTGTCTTATGATTATTTTGTTTCGTTGCGGAAATTGATCGCTCCACAAAAATTACCTACGTGAAGTTTTGATTGGAAATCCATGCAATATTTCTTAGGGTTCCGTACCCAATGGGTGCCCAAAGGACCCTATTATTAAGGCTCCACTGTTCGTCCGACTATCTGTCACAGAGCTGTATCTTTTTAACCGTAAAAAGCAGACAATTGAGATTTTCACAGAGTGTGTACTACTAATGGCCGCTAAAACAACAAGTAATAAGGGTTGATTTTTCAATAGTCAGATAACTTTTATCTGAGGAATTTGACAGCTTTTTATTTTATTTATTTTTATTTATAAGCTTGTTATGTTACCTGATTGTCCGTACAAAAAGTTGGTTACCACTGAACACGCGCCGCCGGCCGACCGGCTGTGACCTGTGTTGTGTGCATATGATTGCGGATATGTACAGACGCCAGCACATCAAGCTACCCGAAACTGTCAAATTTTCCCAATAAACTTTAAATCTAATGCTTAAGCGATAAAGTTGAAAATCTATTAAAGAAATTTGACAGATTGTAGTAGCTTGATGTGCTAGCGTCTGTACTTAGTGTCGATCGGTGTCCAACTTGTTAGGTACCATTTTTAAATATTTTTGGGACAAAATATAACATGTTGTAAAAATTATTGGAATCGATTCAGTTACTTATTCTGAAAAAACTTTATTCAGGTTTGCAATATACTAAAAATAATGTTGTATACTACTACCGTAACTTTTTTCACATACCCAAAAACAACCATTTAGCTGGCAGGAAGGGGGACACTTGAATCTAACAAAAATTAGCACTTTAAAGCTTAAAATTGTATTTCACAAAAAGATCCCTGAATCGGAAAATTATTTTCACAAACGTGCAATATTTTTGAAAGACCTATACAACGATACCCCATACCATGGGGTAGACGAGAAAAAAATAAACATCCCCACTACGTGTATAGGAGGTACCCTAAAAAAATGTTTTTCATGTGTTTATTTGAACACTTTTTCGGCGTGATTAATATGTATATCTACGCCAAATTATAGCTTTCTAGTACTAATAGTCTCTGAGCTAAGCTGCGGACGGACGGACAGATGGACATGGCGAAACTATAAGAATTCCTTGTTGACTACGGAGCCCTAAAAAAGTAAATACAAAAAGATGGACATAACTTTATATAATAATTAAACAATAACTATCTTCCATGGGGCGTCGTGTTTCAAATCGTTTTCATACAAGGGCAAGCAACTAAAAATATAAAACCTAGCCTACCTTCGGCGATTAGGTAGGTAGGTACATTCATTGTTAATGAGAATAAGCATAACCAAACATTAGTTTCCATTTCAACTGTAAGACAACGCTGGCCATGTAGGTCAGTAAGTTAAACACACTTGTGAGCTACTGTAACTTTGACATTGACATTTCAGAAGCCAGTCGGGGCAACCCTGACACGTCTCAGCACTAATAGCTTCCTGTTGGGCCAGTAGTGTCAATAACTGCAGGTCGGTGACGACACCCGACATGTCACGAATATTCCCGAGTGCTCCCGACACATCCCGAATACACCTACAACCTCGCTCGTGTCGTATTGTCTGCGGTATCTGACACCCTGATCCTTCCCTGGGGATACTGCGGATTAAAATTATAATATTAACGAGGTTGGATATTTCCTGGCCATTCGAAATTAACGAAAATTGCTGGAAATTGTCACTATCACAAGAACGTAAATGCTATTTCGGTACTTGTATAAGCTGATTAACGTTATGAAAATGTTAAATAGTTTTGAAACAAACTCAATTTGTCTTCTGGGGATACCGTCATAGTATCAAAAAGCTCAAATCATTTTCCTGGGGTAAGTGAAATAGGGTTGACTTTAACTTTAACTTTCACTTTAACTCTATGGTGTTCTTCCAATAATGAGAGTCCTATATCTATTTATATGTATAGGTTTTACGCGTGGCCGCCATTATGAAAAAAAAAAAACCAAAATTTAGATATGCCACGGATCTTCAAAATCAACAAACAACAAACTGTTGTTTCATAGAAAAGTATAATACCTACGCGGTCATACTGTATGGAAGAGCAATTTAAAAAAAAAAAAAAATAATGCATAGAAGTTCAGAATCATGTAGGTAGGTACTGCATTCATGGTAACAGGTGCGCGTCGACGTCCCTGCCACCTGTATTTTTTTTTTTTATTCATTGTGTAAATTATTGCACGGGAACGTAAAAAAAAGATGCGTATTAAAAAAAAAAAACTGCATTCACTTTTCAAAAGGGCTTGATTGCCATTTATTTGGATAACGTATTGATTTGTACGTAGGTAAGTAGACAACTACTATTGTAGGTGTGTAAAGTTGTGGGCCGTAGGCTACTCAAATAAGTACCTCCATAGGCTTAATAAATAAAAACTGAAAGCCATGACTCATACAACCCAAATACAACTGGCGTCAAGTGGGGTTTAGCACTTTATACAGTTTGGAAACCACATATATGCAATAAATTATACCACATATGTAGGTACTTGTTATCGCCTTTTCTGACGATATACAAAAAATGAACGAAATCTTTCGCGAAAAAAAATCAGCTGTTCCCTACATTGGTTTCAGGCTTGGTTTTATTATTTAAAAGGTCAACTACATAATAAACTGGAACAGTCCCGCTAGATTTCTTTTGTATGGTTCCGTATCTTAAAAGGAAAAACGGATTTAATATCACTTCGTTGTCCGTCTGTCAAGACCCCTTTTCTCAGGAACGCGTGGAGTTATCAAGTTAAAATTAATATCAAAAACTCAGGGCTGCAATCCCTTGAAGCAGTGAAAGAATTAAACTCCTAAGTCAACGCAATCAAAAGATACAGGCGTTTATGTTCCGTTTATGCCGCATATTTTGACACTCTTAAGGGAATCAAAACATATAGGATACTTCTCGCTGACCTAGGGTCAACATTTAGCAAGAAGCAATGTCATGTAGCACAGAAAAAATCCGAAAACCGTAAATTTGGTGTTCCATTATAAGAAAAAAAAAATCCCGTGATAAACTTCTTACATAGGTACCTACAAATGTATACGGAACCCTCGGTGCACGAGTCCGACTCGCACTTGACCGTTTTTTTTTTCATTTAACGTGATAGACGAGCTAGGTAACCTACCTATCATTTGCACGGCACGCACTGGTTGGGGAAACTTGATGAACTGTGGTCGACCAGTCAAAGGAGTGCCTTGTGATTAATAGTGGTTGGACCAGTGACCCTGTTACCTTCACTTTTACTCTTTCCAGAATAGGCCTTTGGGCAAAAATAGAAACGAACACAATTCAATTTTTCACTGCGCTGTGAATGGCGCAGAACTGCGTTAAAAAATAAAAATGAAGCAGCTACGTTTCATTTTTAGTTATTTTGCGATGACGTCGGTTTGCCGTCCATAATGGGTGACTGAACGCATTTAATCAAGGATCAATAGTTCTTTATTAACAATAAAGTAACTTATTTGGAATTATTTCAAAATGGCAAAGAAGATAACGGTATGGTCAGAGGAATACTCGTACATGCCAGCACTCAACACAGCAACTCGTACATGGCAAACGATCCAAGAGCTAGATTGACCCGACACTATACCGAAGAGACCCCGGACGTCAGTCTGTACGAGATTAGGATGACTCTGAAGCAGCTCAAAAACCACAAGGCGCCGAGTGATGACGGAATTACGGCCGAGCTCCTGAAGGCCGGCGGAAAACCCGTTCTTAAGCCCCTTCAGAAGCTGTTTGGTTCCGTCATAATCGAGGGTAAACACCACAGGCATGGAACAGAGGTGTGGTGATTGATACCTTTCTTTAAGAAGGGCGACAATGCCCTTCACCCATCTCCCTTGGCCCATCTCACTTCTGAGCCATGTCTACAAGCGGTTTTCAAGAGTCATCACAAACCGTCTGGCGCGCAGGTTTGACTATTTCCAGCTTCCTGAACATTCCGTAAAGGCTTTAGCACCGTAGACCACTTACATACGCTGCGACAGGTTATACAGAAGACCGAAGAGTATAACCTGCCTCACTGATTAGTGTTTGTGGACTACGAGAAAGCCTTTGATTCGATCGAGACTGCGGTCTCTTCAACGGTGCCAGATCGACTATCGGTACATCGAGGTGCTGGTGTCTGTACGAAAACGCTACTATGTTAGTCCGACTCCAGGATCAGATCTCGGAACCTATCCTTCTGCAGCGAGGTATGAGACAGGGAGACGTTATCTCTCCGACATTGTTCACTGCTACACTGTAGATGTCTTCAAGGACTGGAAAGGGGCTGGCATTAACATCAATGGCGAGTGCATAACTCACCCGGTTTGCCGACGATATCGTAGTCATGGCTGAGACTATGGAGGACCTACGTACAATGCCTGATGACCTCAGTAGAGCCTCCGAAAGAGTGGATCTTAAAATGAACATGGAGAAAACGAAGGTCATGTCAAATGCCCATGTAACACCCGCTCCCATGAAGACCGGAGACGCTACACTCGAAATCGTGGATGAGTATGTTTACCCAGGACAAACTGTCCAGTTATCCATATCCAACTTCGAGAAAGAGGTCAATCGTGGAATCCGTCTCGGCTGGGCAGAGTTCGGGAAGCTAGTACGCAATATCTTCTTACCATACCTTACCGTTCGTTTTCTCCCATATACCGTAATGCCTCAAGACGAAAGTCTCACCAGTGCGTGTTGCCAGTGATGACCTATGGCACTGAAACGTTGTCGCTCACAATGGGCCTTATTAGAAGGCTGGTCCAAAGGGCAATGGAGAGGGCTATGCTTGAAGTTCCCCTGCGTCATCGAATCAGAAATGAAGAGATCCGCAGGAGAACCAAGGTAACTGACATAGCCCGAGGAATTGCCAAAAATACTCGTAAGTGGCAGTGGGCAGGGCTCATTGCTCGCAGAATAGAGTGCCGATGGGGCCGAAAGGTTCTGGAGTGGCGACCGCGTACCGGAAGACGTAGCGTTGGAAGGCCTCCCACAAGATGGACCGACGACCTTGTGAAAGCCACAGGAGCCCGTTGTATGCGAGAAGCACAAAACCCGTCAAAGTGGAGGTGCTTGGGGGAGACCTATGTCCAGCAGTAGCAGTGGACGTCTTTCGGCTGAAATGATGATGATGATGACAGAAGATCATCGTGAGGATCACCGACGTGTCTCCAGGTACCAAAGAAGACATGACTGTGACGCCCAGCAACCCGCATTGGGCCCGTGTGGTGAGTACCTTGGTCGTAGTGACTTACGTCTGGGGTTACCGTTTTGAATTTTAAGTCCTAGAAGTCCTCCAAAAACCGGACCCAACCTGACCCGGGTACATTGGACTTTTGATTCATATTTCTTCTTTCGGAAATCATTTAGGTACCTATTTAATTTTTTAAAGAAAATTACCGTTAGTCGAAAAGTCCAGAAAAATGAGAAGTCCGGACGGGGGAGTGGGGGAGGGGGGGTGGGGGGGGGCAAAAAGCCGTACAAGTCCGGACAAAATCGGACCGATGGTAACCATATTTATGGCCCGCTCTCTCTTGCAGAGAGGGAGACAGAGAGGAGGCATGAGTGAGTCCCCGCTGTGGGCAAATATGTGTTGATAGTGATCATGATATATTACTAGGTAGCTATGTATAGAATAATAAAAACTTACATAATGTTGTCCAAGGCTGCGTTGAGTGCTGGATGTAGCGATGGACTCTGTTTATAATCCGACGCAACGATCGCACGGCTGTGCGGCCTCTTTCCAGCCATTCTGCAGTCGTGGAAACTGGAATATTGAGGTGCCAGTCAACTTGTGATGGGTTAGGAAGTAGTTCAGTCTTATTTCTAAGTATTCAGAAGGTACCTTGGCTCAGCGGGTCACCGAGGTCCACTAGTTTCTTTTAACCGATACCTAGTTCTGAAGCGCCCGGATTGGAACCGAACACACGAACCTCCCCCTTCCCGGAATTGGGTCCAATGGGACCCCAAAATGACGCAATACCTACCTCATCCTAATTTATTATATGATTATACAGGGTCCCATTAAAATAGATGGACAAATTTTAGCACAGCGCTCAGTAAGTCTAACCAAAGATATCCAAGCAAAAAATACACTGGATAAAGTGATTTTATTTTGACCGAAAATTAATAAATTGCCGGCACATTAGTGTATTTTCGTTAGCTGGTTATTTTTCTTGTAAGTATCGACTAATACCACACGGTAGATATAATTAGGTTTAACCCAAAAAAATTGTAGTTTAGTTTTGTTTCCTTTATTTCAAATAAGTTTTTGTTCTTAGTAACTATGTTAGTAACTCTAGCTATGTTAGAAAGTCTAGCCTCTAGGTATTTTGTTGTACCCATTGCAAACAAATCTTAAATTCAGACACCGGCCCAAAACTAGGTGTTTAGCGAACATAAACATCATGTTTTCTCCCAAGCATGTTGAAGTCGATTTCCAGACTAACCAGATGCAGCTGAATACTTATCACTATATTACACTAGCGTTCGCCTGGCTGTTGGTCGGAAACAAAGACTACAGTAGGTATATACAACGTGTAACGTTAAATGCGCAAAACCTGAAAATAGTTTGATCAGAATAACGAGCAGAATTAATTGAACCACTTTTTAATGTTGGTCATATTTTTCAAAAAATCTTCAGTAAAAACGTTGCCGTGTCTATTTATTAATAGGTCAAACAACCCAATGTCAGCGCGGCGCAGCGGCCTGGTGACGACTCCTCCCTCAATAAAGCGTCGTCGCAGACGCAAGAAACGATCAGAATGGCCAGTAAAACTAAAACAGCACATAAAACCTTTACAATTTTTAATGACTTATTTTCTCTCTGAAATAGATCAATTGAATTCAAAATCAGTTGGGGTGTTTGAGGTTTTGCGCATTTAACGTTACACGTTGTACGAGGGCTGCCTTTTAAGTTGTGTCTTGTTGTGTGTGTTTGAAATAAGTAATAGACGATCTAATAGATTATTACCATTTATTGTTTTTCAAAGATTGTTTTTCTCCCCGATATTTAATACACTTTTGCATGCGTGCGAACCAGTTTTTAAAACATTTATTCCACTCCGAAGTGGGGATAGTCAAAATGGCCGATTTGTATGCGTCATCAGCTTCTTCGGGTGAGCTTAAACGTTGACCACGAACACTTTGCTTAATTTTGGGGAACGTAAAATATAGTTAGGGCTCAAGTCAAGACTGTAAGGTGATCTAAAATTTCGACATTTTGGGTGCTCAAAAACATCTTTGTATCGCGGGCGGTGTGCGAACTTGAATTGTCCTGGTGCAGTATCATACGACGTCTTGAGTTGTTTTTTCGAAACTCTCTGATGACTTGTGTGGCAAAAAAACAGTGGTATATCAGTTAGCGTTAACCGTCTTGCGATCTTCTAGTACAATAGTGGCGACGTGACCAACCTTTGCCACAAAAGAGGCAACCATTTTTTTTTTAAGTGCTCCGTGAGCGTATGACTTTGGTTGGTTTTGGCTCATCTTGGAAGACCCAGACAGTTGACTGCTGCTTGGAATCTGGATCGTAAGCATATATCCAAGACTCGTCACTACTAACCATATCATAAACGTGTTTTGACTCTCCTCGGTTGAGTTGCTGCAGAGTTTTGCGACACCATCTAACACGGGCTGCTTTTTGGTCGTCGCTAAGCAAATGTGGTATCCAACGAGAGATCAACTTTCTTACGCAGAGTTCTTCGTGCAGGATTTTTAGATAGTAGTCCCTGAAATGCCCACGGTTGCCTCTATTTCATGGTATGTCACATGACGATCTTCGACGATTAGCTGCCGCACGGCGCCGATATTCTCTTGCGTCATGGCGCTTTTTTGGACGACCTTCACGTGGCGTGTCACTGAAGCTAGAGTGCCCACGTTGAAATTCTAAATACCAGCATACTACAGTCCTAAGACATGGTGCTGCATCACTAAACACAGAAGTGATCTCCTCAAAGCACTGAAATCGCGTTAATCCCCTTTGAAAGTTGTAGAAAATTATCACACCCATATTTTCCTTTGAAATTTCCATTTTTACAACCGACTTGTCACCTTTGAATAGACGCTACAATAAAACTATTCGACCGATCAAAAAACATTCTTTTGTTTTCGAATTCTAAATTCAAAAAGACGAAAAAGCCATATGTTTTTTTTTAAATAATTGCGGGAGGTTTGCAAACGACACGACTTAAAAGGCAGCCCTCGTATATGGCTCAGACCGCTCAGAGTTCAGACGTTGTTTCATTACGGACTCGCCAAAACCATTCTGAACGGTCAGGTTTTATTTTCATTACTTACATTAATTTAATATTGATTGATTCTTACTATCTATTTATGCTCTATTGTTATGATATAATAACGTTATATTAGCACATCGCTGTCGCCGGTTACGGTGAAGACTAGGTATATTTTGTTGTGGAAATAATTACTGCGTGACATTAATAATTATTACATTGATCTAATTCATGCATTGTTGTATTCCATATTTTTTACCACCATATATTACCCGGATAAAAAGTATCCTATGTCCGTTTGGTATATCCGATCAGAGATATATCAGATATATGATAGATCAGAGATCGAGAGTATATCTTTCATCCAAATCCGTTCAGCGGTTGGTGTGAAAAGGTAACACACAGACCAATTCGTTTTGCATTTATAATAGTAGTATCCCATTAGTACTTAAGGATATGTTTTACATAGAGCGACTAACTGACTCCGGGGTAAGACAAGCTGTCAGATTTGTAGGCCATACTAATGTCAAGTAACGGGAGGGAATCGAACCCGCGCAAATAGGTCTCTTGTGCTGAAACAAACCGCTCGGCTGTTGAACCTATTCTTAGGGTCCTATCCTATTCTAACTACTTGAAGTAGGTACTCTACCTACTCATCGCTATGACAATACGTACTTACCTAAGTAGGTAGGTACTAATTGACGCCTAACCACAACACGTACAGCCCGCTTCAGAGAAAACGAACCCCCCAAGACTTAAAGAATAATCGCTCAAGCGACGGCGGGCGCGTCACGTGACTGGCCCCGAGCAGCTCCCTCACCGCCGCCCGCGCCGCACCCATCTCTGCCCGAGCATCCACCGATCCGACTCAAACATTATTTGCATGTTTTTAATAATTAGGTATTGTGGTATTTTTTTCGGCTTCTAGCCGAACCGTATACCAAGAATAACTTACAAAAAGACACTACGTGCCGTATAGGATACGAACCCTCATCACCAGGCGCCAGACGATCATTAAGACCTTGCCTTATAGGCTATTGGCTCAGTTAGTACCTAATCTCAACGAAAATTCGAATAGCATTACTCCTTTTATCGAACAAGTTTGATAACGGTCTAATCTTCTAGACATTAAGGTTTAAATTTCAACTTTCCACCACGTGAGATACACCTACCGTCCACAACCTTGTTTTACAAAATGCAATACGTAACTCCTCAATTAACTAAAAGATAAGGTTGAAATTAGCATAGATTTCTTGTTTCGTTGAATAGAATGTGCTTGATTCCGATTGTTGCACTACCGTCATTTTACTTCAGAAGCTTAACTGCTGTATGAACTGCGAGTTAAGGTTGAATTTAGAATACTTCTTCGCCCTATTTACTAAACTGTGATTGAGGGTATAATTATTTTTCAAATCGTTTCGTTTTCGTGCCGATCAGCTTGTGTGTAATGTCTTCGTCGTAAAATTATCCAATTTACGAAGTTTTTGAACAGTTGATTCTATTAACCGATAGTATGGTGCGATTAACAACGAAGGCTAAAATAATTGTTGTTCTCTGGGAACAGGAACAAAGCATATAGCACGAGAAATATGGGCCTAACATAACGGTAAGATTTACGTTAAACACATATATATTTATTGTTACAACCATGTTGCATTATTACTTACAAGGTGGATTTTTTATGTATTTCTAATATTATCGTTTTCATTACAGAGAAAAATAGTTCGTAGATGGATACAAAGGTATCAAGCGACGGGAGATGTGAAATGCGATCTCACCCAACTGCTTACACTAATGAATCGGAGCGACACCTTGGGACACACAAAACCTGGGAACTAATTCGAAATAGTGCTGCAAGCTTCAATATGGTTTCGGGCATGAAAAGTCTTCAAGAAGTGATAGACAGTGACTGCCATCGTCTGCGTTATTAATAGACAAATTACTCGGCAGATTGTGTAACTTATCTGATAAAATTGCATTGGAATGTTTGAGCAAGTGTTAATAATTCCCAATATTTGTGGGATCATTATCTCGTAGTTAATCAAAAATAACAACCTTTATTATTATGAATCCAGTTACTCTTGTTTACAAGTAGTCTTGTAATGTGTTAACGATGCACCATCTGACCTCACATACTTTTCTAATGCTGTGTTAAAAGGGTTATCAGAAATTGTGATAAAAGAGAAAGATGTATATTGCTATACTGTTATAGTTTAGCATGTTGGTTCTTCCTCTGTAATTCACAGGCACAAATGACAACATTTCATTTTTTAATCAGGCTTTTTTCCCCATAAGATCATACAGAGTATAAAAAAATAATGTTTATACAACTTTGAAGAAATAAATATTGTAGTTATGTTACTAGAAATATCTATAAATGAACCGTTATCTAATGTTAAACGTTCTACACCTCACCCAGGGTATATATTTTATATTTAGTTAATATTTTAAGTAAATAACCCTAATTTAACACAGATAGAAAACCGTATACTCGTAATAACTGTATATGCGGATTCCTAGAAATGTAATTAATGAAATAAATGAATATTGTTTATGCAACATGCCTGGCTGTTCTTACAAACCCCATAGTTAACATTTGTTTTCTTAAATATGGATGTTTTCTGAAATAAAGTTACGAAAATCACCTAATCAACTATTAAAGAATCTAAAAAAAAGAAAAAAATAAATCTCATCCGCGGATTTGAACTCGTGACCATCGAATTGCTAAACCGCAGTCCGAACCACTCATAGAGAATATAACCACTAGAGAGCGTATGGGCCGATTTCTTCGAAGCACACGACTCACTACTGCGGGCCGGGGGATGAGGAAGAACGCGCGGCTGCAATTGGTCAGTTCAAGGTCAAGTTGCATCGTTAGGGCTGCTTTACTTCATTAAGAGAAAATAGTCGATATCGATAAAATGGATTTTAACATTATAATAAATACTAAATCAAAATCATAGAAATAATATTTAATCAAAATCAATCAATTACAAAAAAAAATCCCGGAAATGGACTGATCGGCCCCGGTCGGGGACAGAAAGAACTACAAAATCCCGGAAAATACAAAAAAAAAAAAACCGACGAACTGAAAACCGAGGAGGTTCTCAGTTCGTCGGTATTTCTTTTTTGAAGTCGGTTAATAGTAGATAGTTATTTTATTAAAGTATGTGAATTGAATAAAAAATGTATTCATTTTATTTTTCTCGATATCAACTTTCAGCTATTAAAGATAACAGCACTATTTTTTACGATAAACATACAAAAGGAAAGAAAGGGATAGAAGCATTAGAATTGTCTAATACAAGAACGAGACTTTTCCAAAAGACATCAACGCGCGACTCAAAAAGTGTGCTCGTTTACCCAGCCACCATTTTAAATAGACCCCTGCAGTGGCTTATAATCTGATTAAATCAATGTAATGTTTATGTACCGATGAAAAGTTATGTCATCCTTTTTGTAACTAGATGTCTAAGAATGTTTCCCACACCACTTCACCGCGCATGAAGGCATTTTGATGCGTTATAATTGCATAAACGTTATAAAAAAATTACATTAATTTAGCGTGCACGCAGGTCTAACACTTGGACACAACTAAAATTGCTACTAGTACCGTAGCCTATACATAGGCGACAAAATACTAATAGTTTTCGTGCGTCGGGGCACTGTATACGCAGTCAAGTGGTTATAATAGTCTTTGGAACCACTAGACCAACACGCCATTTACGTTACTTTACGAAAAACTTAAGCTTATGATATCACTACCTAAGGGGGGTCCGGTTTCTTTGAAGCTTACTGTACCTACTTATAAGAGCCGCACGAAAACGCTCAGCTGTTGCACGTAGCCTAACTAGCTAAAATACCTACTGCCAACTCAAAATCAAAATTCATTTATTGAAACTAGGCTGAAAATCAGCACATTTTTGAACGTCAAAATTACATAAGACGGTCCCCCAAAACGCGCGCACTTCACAATTCCTATACCTAGTGCTTTAGCTGGGGATAAGAAGCGGCGTAACAAACTCCCCAGCAGCCCAGCTGTCTGTTCAGTTGGAAGAACTTGATTCTAAACAATAGTACGCAAAGTACTTAATTAACATTAAGGAACACAAAATTAAACTCATCGCTTACACGTAAGCACTTGACACCTAAAATTACGTGCTAATGACTACAAAATGCACGCCAATAGTGGGCACCTAATGTTGTGAAAAGCGACAGGTGGCGTAATTGTAACAAGCCCCTGTAGTAGTCAGTCCTAATGATATGACAGAACGTAGGGTGCGCTGCACCAATCAGCGCACGCGCTAACATTATTGATGTGATACCTACAGTTAATCGGTAACCGATAAAGTGATAACGACCTATCTACTTCTTTGCTTTCTCACCGTGATATACATACGACATTTTTGAATCACCGTGATATATAATAAATTATGATAAATAAGTAACATAGTTATAAGAGAGAAGTTTTTGTCTGTCTTTTATATTTCGTTTGTAGGTAAATAGGTACTAGTACCCCAAGGGGTATCTTATTACCTGCCCATTTACTGGGTTGTGGAGGACTGATCCATGTAAAATGGTATTTAGCTGTGCATGCTGTTAGACTGGAAGCCGACCCAACATAGTTGTGAGAGGGCTAGACAGATGATGGTGATGATGTACAGGTATGGTAAGGTACCTATATGTTTGTATAGGTACGCAATACTGTTCATACTTACCGTTTCACTATTCATATTTGGCGATTGAAAGAGTAATAATACCTACTTATATCTTACTTCATGGCTTGACTTCGATAAAGGCTGTAACATTTTAATTTCACGCACGTACACTAGAACAATGAGGAGCCTTACTCATAGTGCATTTCTCGACGAAGAACCACCGCATTCCGTTCAGGAATAGGATAAGCAATCTGTACATAATAACTATAGTACCTACCTAGTCCCTACTTAATGATGTTCTCATACTTTTATTTTAGGTAGTTTGCGTGTGTTATTTTGGCACGAGTTCATTTGAAATCAGTAACTCAAGCCATGCGTGACGGTCGAACCAATACTACTAGAAAAATAACATTTAATCTAGAAATACTGGAATCGTCCCAAAGATTAAACTGAACACTAACATTACACATACTGAATTACTGTTCTCAAATACCTCCAGACTTATCTGCAGGAAACCGCACTTAAGATAACGATTCTATTTAAATAACACACTTTTATATCCACCTACCTTCACCCAGGCCTTCGTAGTCCTGTCTCCGTCTTGTTCTACCAGCCATGGTCACTTACACCTCGGGCACAATACCTACACACTGCAGGAAATATCATAACATCCAACTGGTAAACAAATAGCACATTGATACCACCGACGGGGGCGGGGAAGCTACACTGTAATGTCATCATTATCTATGTTCGTATGTTTTCCTTTACACTCAGCGCGAATTAAAACAGCTATAGTTTTGAAAATAACTTTATTATCGTTATCAATTTGTGAGTCCACAAAATTTTTTAATACTTTACAAACGTAACTGTTTAGGAATACTTTCGTTAATACTGTTTATGAGCGGACTTAGTGCTGAAGTGAACATTATAACGATTTGCAATACATGGTAATTTATTCTGCTAATATTTTGTAGAACTGACACGTGAGGAAACGCAATTTTATTACATTGAACTTGAGAAAATGTATTCGTTCTTGGAAATTAGATTTTTACATAACATAATCTAGGAGTAAAATTACTATCGCTCAATTCCTTTCAGCTCCCTGTCTCCCGTCACGTATAACTTAATAATTCTCTACGCTGAATAGTCGTACTTTAGTGCTAGTAGCCTAAGGAGATAAATTAACTAATAGAATTGTTATTAATTAGTGGTAGTATGTCGTCTGAGTCGAACTTTTCACTTTCACTCGTCTCTGTAAAAGAAAGAATATGATTGATTACCTATTTTAGAGCCTGCTTAGTTGTACAGTCGACAAGAGTTAAGTATACACTATACAGGTAAACCAATGATAGCCATCACATTCAGCACAAACACAAAATTGTTTGAAAGTAGTTCCAGTTGAGCAGTGGTGGCCCAGTGGTGCCCAGTGGTAACGGCATCGACTTACGAGTTCAATTACTATATACGAGTCAATTACTATAAAAAATACACCGTTCAGTAGGTCACTTCACTGGCTTTGAGTCAATAGCATCATATGGCCACAATATTCACTTTTTACCACTTTTTACATTTAAAATCTGAGGAGCAAAGTAAACAACGTTCCGTCTTTAACACTTCTCTATTGGAAACATTATGGGCTAATTATGCAAGTTGTAGGTAGCTTGGTCAGTTGCTTTGTACACTTATTTCTTTTTCGACTGTACATTAGCATCATAACACACAATGATAAATATTATGATAGTACAGTAAAACGGGGTAAATCGGGACGAAACTTTAAAATGGGTTTTAAAATTGAAATAATATCGTTTTTTGCCGAAAGCTCTCTAACGTGTTTACTATATTGTAACTACCGATTCAGTGTCCTTATTGGCAACAAACTATATTACATCAACGTTAAAATCCATTTCAAAGTGTCATCCCGATTCACCCCTCGTTTCTTATTAACCCCATTTGGCGGTATTAAAATCAGCGCTTCACAGGGTTGAAACGAACCCTATAAGAATAGAAAACAAAAGAATCTCATTTGTATGTTATAAGCAGATGTATTGGGTTAGTACTGATAATGAAACAAGCTTTCAATAAATAAAAAAGCCACATATAAAATAAAAGTCAAGCAAATAAAACCTGCAACACTTTAATTATAAGCTCTATTTTTTTGAAACAAGGTTTATATTTGAACAACAAACACAAGCTCCACTGACCTTTGAGTCCGTACGTGTAGCGTGTCGCATACCTTAATACTACGTGGACCTGATGGAATTTATGGGACACCTAACAACAAACTTGTAGCAAAACATTGATATTTAAATACATTCTTATAGCAAATAACTGTGACATTTTCTCACAATAACAGGAACTCTAATAAAACAAGTATAATCAAAATGTACATTTGTTATATTTCACATAAAAAATACATTTAACAGTATATGATACAGCGGGCTTGCGTTTTGTGTAACATCAATAATTAACACATGTTCACACACTTAGCACGACAGCGGCTGTGTAGCTACTCCTTAACCTTTGACATTGTTGAGCTCCGTTATGTTAATCCAATTATGTGTACTAACTATTATATTAAATTCATTTGAACCGACTAGATGAGAAAGGACAAAAAACATGTTGTTTCTCTAGCAGTTGCAAGCGTTCCTAGCACTTCATACATATAATATATAATATAGCACATACATTAGGAAGAAAAAGTATATTTGTAGAGTTAGAGCTACGAGAGCGAAGATTAGATGATGACAGAAGACACCGCCACAACCATCGGCTGTCGGTGGCGGCGAGCGCAGGAAGATAATGAATCCTAGTGAACACTGAAGACATTCAAAACTTATTAGTAGGACGTAATTTAGATTTTATTCATAGGCTATCTATATCTTAACTTTTAGACATGTTCCAATAACAGTACTAGATATAGATCTATATAAATGGAAATACTGAACATCTAAAAGTAACAAACTCAGTATTGCCTAGGGTTTACACAGTCGTTTTAACATTTCATAACAAGTCGTATTCAATAATTGTGTAGGTTAGTCATATTTCTATCTAGTCTGTTACAATCCTCGCCAGTCGCCTCACTGCTGGCTTGTCATCATAATTATTAATAAATAAAGTGACCGGCTGAGAGACTGCCGTCTCATACATTGACACTTTCCCAACTACTTCCTATTATTAAACTATACCACATTTCATTCTAGTATAACGGTGCTTATATGTATGAACAAAATTTGTAATAAAATATAAATTTGTTTAAAGTAATTGTTATCAAAGACTTGATGAATACTTTGCACTTCTAGCTATTTACACACAGTCATAGTCTCTAATGTATTCGTTCTAGCCGACGTCTACCTGGTCTACCGAACTAACTGTTTATAACTCACTAGTAATCATTTCTTCAAGGTCACATTATGTTAAAAAGTACCTTATTAACAAATAATTTAAATATCTGCACAAATTAGTCTCAAATGACGCACGAAAACTTCATTCAAAGGCAATCAATACAGACGGACATGAAAAATAAATTAACGTATTATTTACATCAGGCCAGCTGAGCAAGCTAAGTTTGCGTTTTAACAGAGTGTGACCTCGAAATGAGTCGAAATAAATGTCATGTACGGAGTGCGATTAAATTGTCTCTATGATTAGTGTTATGTTGATATGAATCAGTTGGATTAGCAGAGAAATGCTTAATTAAACAGTCCATTCACAGACAACCGCGATGTTGACAATTCCAGCTTCAATTGGGATTAAAAATAAAGAAAATTTTATGTAAAGGACGTCCAAAAGTGCAAGTTAATTCCCTAATATTGAAAAAGCACGCTTTTCCACTTTTTAGATTATTGATGGGCCATTTGGCATCAACATCGCGTATGTCACATATGCCTACAAACTCCTGTTCTACGGTTAAGTGGCAAGCGTCCAAGTCCCTGACTTACTGGTCACAGCTTCCTATGTATATGTGATAACTATTATCCAATAGTCGCGCCTCATCTACAACAATGATGCACAATATATGACTAGCGATGGGCTTTGTCGATAAAATTCTCGAGGAACGATCTCTCGACCCATCACTATAATGTGACTTGTTAGTATTGGAAGTATCCATCACCTTTAATAGCGTTAGTAGATAGAAGGCATGCTCTCCTGGCTACCCCGCATTGGTTAAAGATTCATGTTTACAGACAGTACAGACACGATTTAGAAAGTTTTATTTATTTTCTGCATTAATAATTGAAACTATGTTTAGTTCAACAATTTTTTTTTTTCAAATTACCAAAAGGTAAGCAGATATTTTAATTTCTGAGGCTTCAATATACGTGTAAAAAATACTTGTTATCATTAGTTAAATTGCAAGAATCTTTGCCCCGCTATCGTCTATAGCAAAAGGTTCTTGTAAACTACTTTCTATTGGTTCTTTATGATTAAAACATTGCTTTATCTTAGATCCTAAGGATTTTGCCGTTATCTTTTCTTTATTTTAGCAACAGATTGATAATCTGCACGCGGAGAATTTTATACTACTTATAACTGTTTGATAAAGAACAAAAGTATACCTAACAATGCTGCTGAAGTTGTCTGAAGTGGATGTTATCATTATATTCGAGAGCTGGCGGTCGCGACACGGCAACCCACCACCATTTAGGATTTCTTACATACAATAAGTTTCATGTTGATATACCCTCCCGTTTATACTTGCTAACTATCCTAGCACACGTGTTTCAGTACCCGGTCGTTGATAAGGCACATCGAACTTTAGAAAGAGACCGTCAGACTGGCATGAGTGACAGAGACGACGTGAGAGAACATCAAACTCGGATTAGTACGACAAATGTTTTCCTGCGCGTGCCGCCTATTTTATTTATTTATTTTATTATTTATGTACACACAGTAAAATATATAGGGTTCCGTACCTCAAAAGAGAAACAGAAGCCTTATAAGATCACTTCGTTGTCCGTCTGTCAAGACCCTTTTTCTCAGGAACGCGTGGAGTTATCAAGTTGAAATTAATATCAAATACTCAGGGGTGCAGTCCCTGAAAAAATCAAACTTATAAGTCAACGCAATCAAAAGATACGGGCGTTTATGTTCCGTTTATGCCGCATATTTTGACACTCGAAAGAGAATCAATACCTAATCCGAAACCCGTGAAATCCGAAATCCGAAAACCGAAATTTTGGAGTTACATATCTACAAATTTGTACGGAACCCTCGGTGCGCAAGTCCGAGTCGCACTTGAACCGGTTTTTTTAATTTTTTTATTTCATTGCACGACCCTATTCGTCGTAGATGTTTATTTGTAGATTTATTAGCTGGGTCCTGGGGCACGGTAATTGATAAAAAAACCAAGCGGTGAATAAGTTAAACTCGATGTGCAATATTTTCAACCGGGTACTGTGATACCGATTGCCAACATATTAAGGTCTGTGTGTGTGTGTGTGTGTATTTTTACACGGTACAAAATGCGACCTTATGTCGCTATAGTAACAGTTATTTTTACTTTATTTTAACACGTATATTCCTTGTGTTTGGACGTCCTAAGTGTTCGTATATTAGTGTAGTGTTAGATAGAGAACTGAAAGTAGAACGGTGTGAGAGCGCCGCAGCCATATCCCATCACATTATACATACTGAGCCTTGACTAATCAACAAATTAGATAAACTAAGTTGTTTTGAACGCTGCCGACATTTTGAAAAGTGCAACGAAATTTCTTTGTACACGTTAACTGAAACATTGTATTTGATACAACACTGATTACACTACTACCTTTAAGGCAGAGATACGTTTGGAAATTCGCGTGATTTTTATGATTTATCTACACATGAAATAAACTAAATTCGGCTGCGTTATAAGTTGCCGCAGCAGCGTACAAAACAACTTATAGGGCCACAGCAGACACGATACTCTTGTAGCATCGGCGATTTGACTACTGCATTATTGCTGCATCGCGATTTGGAGACTCTTTGCTTTCGGTTGCGGTAAAAAATTGAGCATGGAGCCGTTTTCCTTAGATGCCAAAGTCTCACTAAATCACTGACTGGCATCCAAATTAGTGCAGACTGTAGCGTTCAATCAAGATTCGGAAACCGACCAAATCACTAATCACCGACGCTAAAAGTACCGTAACTTGCCGGCCCATATAGAAGCAACAAAAACATAGGCGTGTGGCCCTGGGCATGTCACGCGCGGCCTGCGGCACTAGGAGTGCGCGTGCGCGTGCGGCGCGTGCGCGTGCGCGTGCGAGTGCTGGCGCTTGGCGCGGCGCGTACCGTTGGCGGCGGGCGGCGCGGGCGCGGGCGCGATGCGGAACAGCTGGATGCGCAGGTGCGTGCAGATCTCCAGGCAGATCTGGCCGCAGTAGCGCACCAGATCCACGCATACCCATATCTGCCACGCAAAAATCGTTCATACAGTCAATTAAGTAAGTACATCTTTGTGAATTTAATGGCGGGAATACTTGTAAATAAATAATAATAGTCGCCAGATTATTCAATCCAATAACAAAAGACAATAGGCGCGCTCTCTAATTCTAATACATGGGACTTTACATAACTGGAGAAATATGGGTGTGTAAAAAAACCAACTTTTCCCTACATTTTGAAGCTTTATGCGAACATAAATGCCATCTAATCTCTACACCACCCTTGGTTGACTAGTAGAGAATGCCTAAGACATTAAGTCCGCCTTTGTACCTTTTTGTGTGCGAAAAGTTCAAATAAAAAAATAAATGTACGGAACAGATGATTTTTTTTTGCGATTTCGGGTTTGCTCCCACAGTAAAAGTTGTTCGTAATGATGAGGACAATGACCCCTTCAGATATTTCGTTTATGAATAGATAGACCTTATGTAGATACACCTCTGTCTTACCCTTCGGCAATTACAGGCGTGATTTTATGTTCTGTCATTCAATCCGATTTGTTAGTAATGACATAAACAGCGTAAACACTAAGTATTCGTGCTTACATACATTTGGCAGATACTTACTATAGTGGTCATGCTACGCGTGTTGTCAGCGTAGCGGTTTAGAATGGGGTGTTACGTCCTAATTCTAGCATAAGTTGTAGATATGTCAGAAAATCATTATTTGCCAGATTTCTTGTAAAGTTCAGTGGACTAGGTGTATGTACGTACCGTGCACAGCCATAGCACGTAGTACTCGGGCAGCGCGTGGTTGAAGTACTGGTTGAGGAACAGCATGGCGGGCCCCAGCAGCGACCAGTCGTAGTAGTCCATCTCACTCTTGGTCATATGAGCCACCTGCAAACACAATCATATTTACATTAAAATGTTGAAGTTATGATTGGATTCTATAGTGAATGAAATTAAGTTATTTTTAGTGTTTTATTTTGTTAATATTAGGAGACAAGAGAGCAAATTATGCTGAAAATATAAAGTATAGTCAAATACATCAATTTTGCTTGGAGCCACAGAGGGCCTTCATAATGTAAATGTGTGGATACATGTCCAAAAGTAAAGAAAAATCAAACTAATAAATCCACAAAAAGGCGAAAACAGATCATCAAACATTCCAAACAGCACTCAAAACACAGCACAAAAAATAGTGAATAAAAAGAAATACACTCACCACGAGTCTATTGGTGACTTTAGCAGCAACCATGCCAAACGCTATTATGTAAAGGGATGGGTGATTCTGGTACACGTTGGACTCGCTCTTCTGGAAGATGATGAAGGCCGGCACCACGACCAGGGAGAACGGGATCACCGGCGACAGGATACTTGTGCCCTACGGAAATTACTGGGTGTACCACGGTCTTCGTAGGACGAACGAGCAACCAACACATTGTAGGCTGTGTCATCGCAAGGAGTTAGGGCAATTATTAATCAGCAAGTTTTTAATGAATTTCAAAATTCTCATATCATTTTAGTACTTATTTAAAAATCTTAGGGACACTTACGTCAGTATAACAAAGCGCTACATGCTAAGCACTACTTCCTAATAAAGTTACACTAACATGCAACGACAAACCAGCAACGAAAACACAAACATGCGGTTAGTAACAAGCCATACATGCAATGAACGCGACACCCGTGCACTATGAGACACAGCACAACACTACAGGACGGACGGTACAACACTGGTGATCGAGTCAGTCATCGAGCATCGTCACGTGAGCATAGCGCGGTGGCGCGTTAGTACAGTCTGTGCAGCATTTGTATTGTTAAGTGTTATTGTTACGGCACAATGCTAATCAAAAGGTCTTACTGCGACGGTGGAGCCGTTTTTCCCCACTCCACCCTTCATAATGACGGTAACGTAACCGCCGACTAGGTACAGGGTGAGCAACACGACTGCGTAGTTGGATATCAGATTCAAGCTGATGTCTATCGGTAACTGTAGTGTTAGACCGTGATATGCGATGAAGTGATGACGTCATGCAGTTAGACCGGCGGCGGGCGGCGTCGGGGACGCGGGACGGCGGCCATAACAGAAAGAGAAACATATACATGCCATTAATATCAATTACATCAACTACGTAACGGAACGGACTGGAAGCGTACGACAACCATTACATTGACTCTTGTTTGTATGTGCTGTCTTCACTCATTTATGGTCGTGTGTTACTTGTATTAAGCTGTTGTGAACTGTGTGAAAGAAACTGGTGGGTACTGACTAACAAATAGTATGTAGATAGTATAGTTTTGATGTTTAAGCAAGTGTCGATGAAAGACTGAAAGAAGATTGCACGTTGCACCAAAACATATATAGGTATGTGTGTGTGTTACCGTCGGTGAACCTCCCTGGACATAATTATATTATTTTACAATAATCACACAGATTATGGCATTTAAAATGAAATACCATATAGTTGATAAACCATATACGTCCTACACGTATTTTTAGTTGTTAGACAAAAGTTAATGACATTAAAATCATGGTAAAATTATGTGGTCTTCGAGATACACAACATACATGACTGGCGCGGTGTGGGCGTACTATAGCTACACCTCTGTCTAACCCTTCGGGATTACAGGCGTTAAGTTTTTTTTTTTTAATAAGAATTTTCGAAGCCAAAAAAGTGATGTTATGTTGCGAGTCTTCGAGATAAAAACAGACGTTTTACACCATACAACCCGTGCTAAAATTTAAATTATAATGTGCCAAAAACCATCTTAGACTAAATTAAAAAGATAGGAGATATTTTGTTTTTTTTTTTAAACGTTGCCCCACACTAAGAATTTCTCCTGTATTGTGGGTGCGTTTTACAAACATTTAAAACTCACATACACAAACAGCCAGACCCGTAACAACTACTTGTAGGTCATACAAATATTTGTTCCGTGCGGAACCCGTTGGCGCAGTGGAAATCGCTTAACCACCGCGCCAACCGTGCCGTCGTCCTGAATAGAGGACCCATTGTTACATCACAAGTACACACCACAATATATCTTCTCATAATATAGCAATACGATCATTTACCGCAATAATAGTGTCAGTTTATGAATAGAACAAAATATTGCCGTTCTATAGGTAGGTTGGCAATGTGTGTTAGGCAGTTTAATGAAATTATTCTCAAGAATTTTCTACTAACATGGGCACTTGCACGAAACGTTGTTGACTCTAAGAAGTTAGTAATTAAATACGTAAAGGTAAGTATACTGTTTAAATAAATCGTGCCGTTTTATGTAGAGAACATTGATAACGGGAATAATCAACGATGGATTGATTATTAGCTTTTAATTTTATATTCCTAATCTATGTTCAGACGCCAGCACATCAAGCTACTACAATCTGTCAAATTTCTTTAATATATTTTCAACTTTATCGCTAAAGCATTAGGTTCAATGTTGATACGGAAAATTTGACAGTTCGGGTAGCTTGATGTGCTCGCGTCTGTACATAGATTAGGAATATTTTACGGAGTTCATTTTAAATACCGTGACTCTTTCAATAAAACACCGAACAGTGATTATGACATATACAACACATAATATTATTTGAAATCGCCACTTTTTGTTATTTTTTTATGTAAGACTCTATTAAAAGAAAATACCGACACTTTGAGAACCCGTAATGAGGAAAATTAATAGACATTTAGACAGTAATGTAGGCTTCAGCTGTAGTGGCTTCAGAGTTATTTACACGATGTGTTCCATGCAGCTTGGTTAAATCACTAAATGGGACGATTCAGTCGTTACTTTTTTATTATTCACGATTATATCTAGACTTGCGAGTTTCGACTCTGTATTATTATTATTAGGTTTCATATTGAGACGGTAGATTTTCAACCAATTTTCTTTCGACATTCAAATTGTAACTGAAACAAAGATGGCGGCTTATTTCCAAGACTGAATCGTCGCATTGAACCATAGATAAAAGTGTAGGCAAGACTTTAAATACCTAAGTGAAGAAGACTGGTCGGACACTCTCTTTCTAAATACAGACATAAGAACGAGACAGTTATATGTGTTTTCTGTGTCTATGTACTTATATATTCAGAAAGAGTGTCCGACCACAGTCATCTCCACTTGGGTATTTAGAGTGTTGCCTCCACTTTTATCTATAAGCTTCTTGCATTGAACCGACGTCCCACGAATGAGTGTCCAAGTAAACAATATGCAATCTTACAGCGACGGTCGATCCGTTCTTGCCACATCCTCTAACACGGAATGTGGAAAAAAAGTTGGTGGCAAAGTAAAACTGTAGGGCGAAGCATGTGGCCGTAACTTGCAGGCTCAGCGGCACGCCCAGTGGAGGCATCTGCGCATGAGTGGGCCGTTACACCAGGGATCAGACATAGCACACCCTACTGCAGGGATGGCGAAGCTTTTTACATACAGAGTTTAAATAAAAACTAGACTAACACCCGGTTTCTTATTTGAGAATTTAAAGTTGAGAACTGAAAACACTACTTTAGCATTAGATTATGTTATTTTTCAGAGAAATTATCTAATTATCCTTAAGTAGAGTTTAACATGTTCCCAGCTTCAAATTCTCAATACCAGGTACCAGTGACCTTTACGAGCTTGCGACCGATATGTGAGAAAAACTAGTATAAATTAACTCTTTATGGGGCTCTGTCCATACATTTTGAATCTTCGCGGATAAACTAAACGTTAGACAAATGCAGCAGTAAAGCTCTTGGAAAAAAGAGCGAAATAGTGTGTGAAACGCAAAGCACCATAAACATTTTAATAAATATTAGTTTTGATATCCCAGTGTTTTATTTTTAACATACATGCCAGGATGTTCTGCCCTATAAAGGCTTAAATAAAAAGATTCACTCAAAAGATTTTTTTCTAACACAAATTAAAAAAGATTAAAAAAATAAGAACAATGCACTGTTGAGTACAGACAGAAAAGGATAAATGTGTTGTACGTATTTCATTTCATAGACACCTACAGTGCAATCGTTGCCGCGAACGTCCTGTCGCACAGCACAGGTTCGCCATCCCTGTCCTACTCCTTACATAGGCCGCAATGCATAACAAAAACGTCACTCAACATTCATGTCGTGCTCAACTGTTTCATCATCTTTCTGACCATAATGATATCATAATTATGATTCCACTCGACAGCTGGTCTTCAAAAACAGAGCGAGTTTATGTACACTGCATGAATTCTTCAAAATGAGTGAAGACCCACATTTAAAACAAAATAAAAGAGAGACGCACCAGCCACAATTGATAGTAAAATTAACTATGAAGGCTATCCCAAATGCGAGCGACAATTTACTATAAGTACGCCATAGTAGATACAAGTACAGTACTCAGGCGTAAGTGTGACATGTCGTGATTTAGAAAGAGACCAACATATTATACAACGTGTAACGTTAAATGCGCAAAACCTGAAAATAGTTTGATCAGAATAACGAGCAGAATGAATTGAACCACTTTTTAATATAGGTCACATTTTTCAAAAAAACGTTGCCGTGTCTATATATTAATAGGTCAAGCAAGCCAATGTCAGCGCGGCGCAGCGGCCCGGTAAAGACTGCTCCCTCGATAAAGCGTCGTCGCAGATGCAAGAAACGGTCAGAATGGCCAGTAAAACTAAAACAGCACATAAAACCTTTACAATTTTTTTAATGACTTATTGTTTCTCTGAAATAGGTCAATTGAATTAAAAATCAGTTCGGGTGTCTGAGGTTTTGCGCATTTAACGTTACACGTTGTATAGGTATGATTGACAAAATCGACAGTCGACAAAGGCCGACGTTTTTTTAAACTCGAAGTGCCATACTTTTGGCCAGGCCACTGTTCGTCCGTCGTTGCGGTCTTGATACAAATTCTCACCACGACGACGAACGTCGCAGAAGCAGCACGATGTACACCTATGCGGCACTTACAAGTCTATATCGCACATATATGGGGAAGCCTTCACATCAGAACATGACTAACAAATCCTACGCGGAAACAAAGACATTCTTAAAATAATATTTATCATAGATCATGCTCCATGAATAGACAGTAATATAATGTTACTTCGTATAAAAACACCTGCAAATAAAATACTTAATACATCGATTCTACAAAATAATTCAATTTTAGTTAAAATGAATCAAACTACATGTAGGTACTCCGTGGTCGCAACAGGGAGCATAGTCTAGTTACATTAATTAATCGATTTCATGCTATTAAAAAAACCCACATGATATAAAGCGATGGAACCAAAAGTGTCTTAGTTATACAGATCAAAGCTAAATTTACTGTGGCACTCACACAACGATATATCACATTTTAATAATTAATTGACTAACTGCTTACAATATAACATGTTTATCTAAATTTTTTTTCGATTGACAGCAATTCATCAATACACACATCTCACAGTACTCTACTCTAGCTAGTTATTACAGGATCCTACGTATCCTGACCTCTATATAATCTATCCAAGAACGACATTAATTATTATACCTACTTCATTAATTATAATAAGTTTATTAAAAAAATCCAAAACCGAAGCTTCTAGTAATTAAAATTACAGGTACTGTACGAAAAATTTTAAGCAAACGTATGTTAAAAATCTGTATCGTGTTATAATCGCGTGAAAGTGCCGTATCACTAACTGCTGCCAATCTGAAGCCGAGCTACTGACCGCGCTAGGTTATGCATGTCAACCGACGATGTATACAGTAGGTACCAAACAATTTAGATACCCAATCTGTAACCCAATCAGTGCCGTGAGGGAGACTTAATTCAAACTAAGACTTTCTATGCCAAGATGACAGCACTAAGAAAAGAAATACAAAAAGGGAAGTAAATCCATAAACTTTTTTTCTAAAAGCACAAATTGAAACGGACTCCTTACTCAGAGTTCCACTTTCAAAAGTAACAACGCTCTGAAAGATTTCTTAAAACAAAATATTCTGACAGCTTCGATCATGAATTCTGTCAGAAAATATTAAAAAAAAAACAAGTGAAAATATCTGCCAAGATGGGGATCGTCCTTATTCTCCTTTTGCTAATTCTACTCGCGTTTGCATTGGCTGTGGTACAGCTTGTGATTAGGGGAAGTGAGAAATAACTAAATAAAAATAATCTTTATTCTGCATCTTGGCAATAAGTTAAAAAAAATGGAAAATTAACTAGTAAATTCGTTTAAAAAAACGTTTTTTTTTTCAATTTTGGTCTCCCTAACGGAGTGATTGTAGGTATGTGGGACTAAAGAGATGTCTCACAGCGACGGTGGAGCCGTTCTTGCCCACTCCGCCGGAGACGATGGCGGCCAGGAGTGCGCCCACCGTCAGCACCGCGCCCCCCACGGCCACCAGCGCCAGCGAGTAGCGGACCTCGAGGCCTCCGCCCACCTAGTGCACAGGTGCGTTACAAGTGTGCCGAGCCCAGCACGACCTGTGTGCAGCGCCTAGCCACGACCAAGTTTCACCAAATAGAAGCCACGCTCTTGCGACCGACATAACTAAAATTCTGTGTGAACAGAATAATTTTACGAAACTCCTTTGTAATACTGCTTAGATAATTGCTTGCAACTTGAAAAAAATAAAGTAACCTTATACATGACTCGAAATATTTTACTAATGCATGACACGCTCGAGCTTTTCATGGAACACTTCTAGTTGGCAGAACTGTGATCAGATTGTGCAATGATCGACTGGACATAGGCGTTGTGGTAGTATTCAGTTCAGGTCGAGTCAAGTGGTGCCTGATGACGTGGAACACGGACAGATCACGATTACAGCGGGCATGTGGGTGTTTTTAAACATCACCTAACAGTTTACAGCTGGTGGTTTATTTAGTAGTTGGTCATTTGTATAACAAATTATTTGGTGCGACACAAAAGAATTACGGATAAGGGTAATTACTTATCGCTAATAAGGTTTGCTTTCAACTTTATTTTGTGTAAATGATCTTCTGTTAAAGTTTTAATGACTCCCGTAATTCTTTTGAGTGTTCATTAAATATTTGTGAGACAACATCAATATAATCTCAAACAACTTGTTCTGTGTAAGTGGTGTGTTATTCAAATGTTAGATAACATCGGACAACACTGAGCTAACATTACGATATGGTTTGTGTTATACCAGGCTCGCTCGCGTACAAAATGACTTACATTCTGTTTTTCTTGGGATCGTTTACCGAGAAGTACAAACTGTTTGGACATAAACTGCGCTCGATGAAGGCAACATGTCTGATATGTCATGACGTTTACACTTACAGCAGTCTTTTATAAACACGGTGCCTCTACGGACAACTTTGTTTGACGTCAGTATTCTGAAAGTCATTTTGCATCGCTAGCCTATCATACGTAGTGCAGAACAGTTGGATGACGTTACCTGAGTGGCCCAGAAGCTGGGTCCCAGCGTGGCGGACACCAGGTGGATGGCGATGATGGAGTACTGGGCCTCCGTCACGTCTATCCTACCCATCTTGAGGGTCCCTGTGACGTAGGCCTGCCAATGCGCGCAGTAGAATAGCGTCATGGCGCAGAAACACTGGAAAGTTACAGAGCATTTATAAGAATAGGCTAGTATTTCATCGTTGTTTGAAGTTCCATTGCTTGATTAATGCATTTCATGTAGTTTTCCAAATTAAAACATTTTATTGGCTCGTAATGCTTAAGATTCTTATAATAGTGTAGTCGGCCGATTTATTTTTATCAGTGTTCCGTCCAATTTCTAAATGAGTGGAATTAAAGATTTTCTCGCGGCATTATTTGCTATTGTTGATTAAAAACAGATGCAGAAAACCTCAAATTGGCTTCATCAAATCATATCCGCGCTACAATATTAAGGTATTATATCAAGCATACCTACTCTTGGAGAAAACATGCGATTTCCGAATAATTCTCGTGGACTAGATTTCGAGAAATTTCACGTAAAGAATTCGTAAGAAAAATAAGTTGTGCAAATCGGTATTTGCACAATTTATATTTCTTACGAATTCGTAGATTACAACTGTTACAGCAGAGAATTAACGGCCTTTAGTTTAATATCGCCAATTAACGAGGCAAAAAAAGCAAAAGATAATCGATTTGAATAATCTCGGTCATAATTAGGTAAAAGTTAAAATGTGAATCACACAGATTGGCCAGTTTCCAGAGTTTGGCGGTATCCGAGCGCGTTTGCTTGGCAGCACTCCCAAATAAGAACATTGAGATAATGAGGGCCACATCGTTAACATGGAAAAGTACATAGGCGATAGCGCTACATCAGCTATCGACGTAGGTACCGAGTTCATTCACGACTCATTCTCTAATGCGCTGGTCAGGGTTAACATCACTAGACGACTGCTGCTAACTGGACCATATATGGCTAGATTTAGGATTCACCTTACGAATTTTCCTCATATTAATTGAAGATAAATTGACGCATCTTTTTTTGCAAGTCTTTCTAGGTTTTTTCCGCCTTACCGACCGACGACCTTCTTTCCTACTCTCACAATTTCAGTTTAGTGCGGAATACGGCAATGTGCTTCGTAATAATTATAAACTTTCACTATACCGAGTTTCATTCTAATCTTTTGAGTCGTTTTTGAGTATTTTTTGAGTGATGTGGTACCAGACAACATACGCATTGTTGTTCCAGCTTGTATCGAAAGTTATTTTAATAAAGATATAAAATTTTAAATACGGTCCATTCCTGCATTTTTTAGCGAAGCCCATTTTCCGCTACGTATAGACAGTACTCTTTTCAACTTGGTTTTTGCCGCTACATGTATTGTATCTTTCTGAGATATTTCCCATTTACATATTCTTATTATTTGATACGAGAAAAACGAGTAGCGAATCTAACAAGTACGTGTTCGTAATTTACATCGGAAAACAGCGGACAGTAACGGTAAGAGCTAGATGGTTATGTTATGTCACCAAATAAACAATAACAACAAACTCATTGGCTTTCGTCTAGTAATTGAATCAACGACCTATAGTAATTGTCACTGTTTTCGACCTTGCTGGCACGACACGTTTCCGTAAAGAATAAAATAAATTAATTCTAATACACAACATACATAGTCCACACGGAATGCTAGGGGGACTTAGCCGTTAATTTTCCATAGATTCCCAAAGGAAACGTGCTAGTTAATTACGAAGTACTTACAAATCAAGTACTTATCTAAATTACGTTTTAATATACTAACTAGTCACAAGCATTCGCGACATATCGCAAGTTAATAATAATTATGAAGATTACCGATACGTGATGGTTGCAGTTGTTTGTTACGTCTCAACATTAGGTCCTTTGTCATCGTCGTGATGGGTGGGACCATTTATCGACTAATACCAAGTTTATGGCTATGGTACTGTAGAGATTATAGACTATTTGGTGCTTCCATGCAACCTTTATGAATATAAGTTGATGGCAAAATTATGTGACAAGCACTAATTTGTATTTAGAACAGAAGAAAAATAGTAGAAGTCAGTTTATCTGACAAGCGGATGTCATGATATAAAGTACTTACGCGATAAACAGCCTTTTATGCATTAACGATCATAAGGACGAGGAGTCTTCATAGTACTAAGGCATATCAAAGAATTAATTGCACCTGGGTTTGGCTGGGGCCAGTTTTGGCCTTGCAAAATAATGGTAAGTACTTACTTCATTCTTCTAAGAAGGGCCGCTATAATCATTTAATTGAGCGTAGAATGTGATTCACTGCCTGTTTTATTAATATGTTGACAATCGAGCAATAAATGGGCCATTTCAGCACGAAGGCGTTATATTTCAAGTGTTGGCCAAAGGTGAACAGCGGGGTAATTGCGTAACACACTAGCACCAGCAATGGCTTTAATTTTGACAGTTCAACAACATTCACATTGTTGAGCAGACAAATGTTTCGAATATATTAAGTATTATGAAGCAATGGATTAGCAATTATTTCAATTTTGAGTAGACGTAATTATGTGTCCTGCGGCTCATTGAATGTACAGACGCCAGCACATCAAGCTACTACAATCTGTCAGATTTCTTTAATAGGTTTTCAACTTTATCGCTAAAGCATAAGGCTCAAAGTTGATTGGGATAATCTGACAGTTTCGGGTAGCTTGATGTGCTGGTGTCTGTACTATTAGGGTCACTTACGGTTAACCATTTATCTAACAAAATGCTTTGAACTACGCGACGCGACGTGCGTATATGAGCAGTCAAGTCCTGTGATTCGCCAAAATAATCACAGGCAGCACCCAAAACGATACGTACGTATCTATTTGTTTTACATCCCACTCAGTTGCAATTTGCATTCGCTTGTTGTCAACACTCGTCTTTCTGCGCTTTTACGATACCTAAAACCAGAGACTGTCCCGGGACTGATTTTTGTGACCTGTGTGTGTATTGGACTATTGGTTGCCTTCCTGCTGACCCGTGCTGTGTTTTACCCGTCCATTGATCATACAAGCGTAGCTTACCCACGCAGAATAATCTGGCTACAACTTAGTTATGAGCCCGAGTAGGTTCTTGTCCTAGACGTATTTTTGTTAATTTTTGAGAAATCCGAAGTTAGTGGAATATGTAACTTTTACAGTTAATTTTAGAGCATACCAAATTCAAAATAAAGCAAAATTCGTAAGTGTACATGAATTTTTAGATGCTAGGCAGAGTGCCCTAAGTAAATGGGCCATCTCCTTTCTTTTAGTGACTTAAATAACGTTATAAATTATGGTGTAAAAATGCAAATGAATACACTTTGAATTATCAACACTTTATATACTTACTTTAATGACGGTAGTTACGAAAATTAATAGATGTATACCTTAATGTATAGGGCTAATGAGTTCATATTAGTAATTAACTACTAGGAATTGAAGAGTTGTTTTTGTCCAGCTAGTTTGTACTACAAGAACCAGAGTGCGTCTGGGGTGGTTAAATCAGACATGCGTTTTCGCTTACTTATCCAGCTTAAGGTGGATTATTTGGGGTGGATAAACGGAATAACCCGATTATTCGCGTGCCTGGCTGCCCAGTAGTCAAGATTCAAAAGTTCAGTTTTTAAGTTGACTTCTTATGAATTGACGAATGACCTCTTTATGTGCTAGAATATAGATTATATGGCGGTTCGAATTTATTTAACTTCACACTTTATTCGACGATTCGATTGTGAAAATATTAGAGGTTTTAGCTTAAGTAAAAATTGCTACAAAACTAAACTTACCTGGAAGAACATCCAAGTAGGGTATTCTCCCAACTTGACAGCTATACATGCACCTAGTGCTATGAACACTGTTGATATGCTGTCACAGCCGTGGTCGAAGAGTTCGCCCAGCGGTGACTGGCTGCCGGTCCGCCGCGCCTGCTTGCCATCGATGGCGTCCAGGCTCTGGTAGATGAAAACTCCTAGCGCGCATAGTGCGCACGCCCATCGCGGAGGCTCCTGCCTCGCGTCTGGACTGAACCTGCGGCGTCAAATGATGGGTTATACAGCTTATATAATAGACTAAGTATTGTAACGGGTAGTACTAGAAACGTCGTTCATATTAAGTAAGGAGCAGCTGCTGAACGTTAGTCAAATGATGAACAAATGTAGACCTAATACGCTGCCTTGTGGCACACCTGACGTCATTGTAGTTTAGATCGATATAATTCTTCGTCACACTGTATAAAGTGGCATTATCATCTGGTTTACTATCGTTACGGTCATTGACTGCGATTCTGCTTGATTTATTAAATGTTAACAGAATCACTCAGGCTGTTGAATTTTCGTGCGTAGGACTCAAACGCCTTACAGGTCACTGAAGGCTGATAGGTCATAGCAGCATGGTATTTTTAGACCCCAAGTAGAATATGTTGACTATACATTTGATTGAATGTGAGCAGTAGCTAAGGCAGTTGGCCGATTGCTTTGGAAACGCCATTAGTGACGTATTGCTACGTATAGGCAAGCAAGCGTGACTGATCTAATGATGTGTGACGCAAAGTACCTATGGGGTCTCATGCCCGCATCCATAAAGTTCCTGAGGTTTTCAAGCAAACATGATGTATGAGGAATCGGTCGCTTCTTTACGAACTGGCACCCATAAATTACACGTACTTATTTTAGGACAGAAATATGGTTTCGTTTAAGTGTTTACTAACTTGAAGCGATGAGGAAATCAAACACAATTGGATATTGATTAATTGACTACAATCAGCGCTACGCATTTCACAAAGTACTTTACAAAAACAACCAAGGCTTTATTTACTTATATAATTTTGAGTAATAAAATTATTCTAATTTAGTTTTTATATTTGTTACCTACTGTGTTATTTTTTTTTTAAACATAGTACCCAGTGATGATTTCGTGGAATAAGTAGAAAAAATGGAGGAAATTCCAAAGGTCATCTTAAACAAAACTTATCAATTGTAAAGTACACACGCACTAATTACTTATTAGTGGGTAATTAGTTTATCGAAAAAACTAAAACACACAATTAACTAAGGATAAACTAACGAATAATAATAATAAAACTTTATTTCAGACTAGGTCCATAATATTGTTAGTATTTTGGTGTTAGTAACAATAATGCTTATAAGTAAATAGGTTAGTATTGTTAGTTTTCAAGACAGTAATAAAATTATTCATTCAGACCTAGGACTGTCCCCACCCAGTGTTCCTGAAAGGGGCAGTCTGCTCTGGCAGCGAACATAACACAGGACAAAGAATAGTACAAAGAGTGGGGGCGCGTCTTCGTGGATCTATCTGTATCCAAGTGAAGGATATTCCTTTTTCTTTTTGTCTATGTTTCCTACAAATTTTTTTGATTAAACTTTTTATCCGAATGCGGATTTTTTATACTATCAAATTTAACAATAAAACTTTTCGTATGTCTCAGTCAAAGCGCAAATATTTTTCAATCTCAAATTTATAAGGGTTTTTTTTTTAATTAAATCTACCTACAAATAAAAAAAAACACAACATGTATTTTTATTGAACACTTCCTATTTCATTCACGACGAATTTCATTTTTTTAAATAATAATGATTATATTTAAATATTTCAAGAACAGGGCCAGGTCACAACATGAGATAACATTACTGTGGTATGGGTCTGTGAACTTATAAACAATCTTTCATTTCTTTTAATTACAGACATAACATACATAAGCTCACGGCTTCTTCCCATGGGAGTAGACAGAAATTACATCCGGTCGATTCTGTAAAAATCTCACCGTGAAATCATAAGTGCAGTGAGCACTTAATAGTGTCAATCCCTACCATTAGGGAATGACAGAGCTCACTTCCCGCTCACTTCACCTAGATTTTTACAGAATAGCACTGCAGAACGCCACTTGCTACGATCCTTACATACTCGTTTTGCCTCATTTACATTCATACATTTAGTCATACCCGCACGTCGGTTGTTAGTACTACGCAGCTGACCTTTCTTAAGAACATCACCAAATTTTTTTATTTATTTGAAAGTCGGAGTTTTATTTATTTGAAAGTAAATAAAATATAAAAGAACTATAAAATCTATTGATTCGTATTAAAAAAATCTGAACCATTTATGCCAAGGTGGGTCTGCTAATTGCTCCTGTACATAACTCATAACTGGAATACTTTTATGGTGTATAATAGTATATTATATACCAACATCACTTATTACCCTTAAATAAAAATGTATGAACACTATCTTAATCAAAACAGATAGTCCCAGATACACCTATCTGGGCCCTCAAAGAATAACATTTTGTGTAATTTTTAATTCTTATAAGTACATTAATAATGTACCTACTGTACATTTTGACAAGACCACCCGCAGTAATGTCTCTCCTTTCTCTCTACATCCAAAGGCTGTCTTTAAAAGATTGCTTTTAGAGATAAGACTGCTCATTATGTCACCCCTTGTGGAATTTCTACATTTATATTTGTAATATTTATGGTGTACATAATATAAAATATTCTATTCTAATGTATTTGTGTTCACTAACTGGACTGGATCCACAGTCCACAGCCACCTTTCATAGAGTATATATTCAAATAAGGTTAATTAACATACCTATCCAACTACATACTACTAAACTTATGATATATTAATTACCATAAAGATTAAGTTCAATATTTGAGCTCTTCTCCAATCAAAAGAATATGTTTTAAGCTTATATACTGGGTGTCCGGAAAGGCATGGATTACCTTTTACCTGCTGATGGGCCACATTGGGATCTACCAATAAAAAAATATGACCATAGTAAAAGTCTTATGGTTTCCGACTTTTTTGATGTTTAATGAAATTTTGGAAAATCTCTACCTTTGATCCGTTTTTTCCATGCCATTTCTACGAATTAAAACTTTTTCGAGTACAGGTTTTTTTATTTTCATCTGGAATCATCCTACTATCTATTGAATACAAGAAAGTTACAGATATCATCTTTTAAATACCTAAAATTTAGGTTCAAACTTAAACTTTTCACCAAAAAAAATTTTACCTTATTTTTGATCGGCCCTGGTGAAGAAACAAATTTTATTGGTAGGTCATTTTTTTTTAATGGTTGATCTCAATGTGGCCCATCAGCAGGTAAAAGGTAATCCATGACTTTTCAGACACCCCATACTTCGTGAATGTCAAAATTACATAAGACAGTCCCCCAAAATGCCCAAACTCCAACACTTCCTAGTGCTTTCACTGGGAAGAAGAAGTGGCGTGACAAACCCCCTGCAGCACAGCTGTTCAATGGGATCCCTATTTTATTTTAGGAAAAGGGGGATATTAATACATCTTGTTAATTAGAAATTACATTCTATTCTATTTTCTTAATAAAAAATGTAATTTCATACATCACACCCAAGTCATACTATGCTGATGTAATGTAGGGACAAGGTTAGTACATTATACCTGTATTTAAAATTGAGTAACTTTATCTAATCTTATAACAGCCAGAGTTTGACATTAACTCAAAACTGTGATAACAACACCTACTGATCATGCTACATTTAAATTTACCTTTAACTTTAGCAGTCATGCTGATACATAAAATAAATTCTGCCCCTAAGACAACCCTCTGACCAGTTGCAGCCTGCCCTGCGTCTTTACTAAATATACCTTGTGGAAACTCCCCATAGGGTTTAGGTCAGGTATAGTTAGCACGAGGTTTTCGAAATTTCTAACTATCTACTATACAGGGTGAAATTGAAAACATGCGACAAATCGAAATGGGAGATTGTACTCATAATTATGAACAACTTTTACCATGGGACCAAACCTGAAATTGCGAAAAAAAAATCAGCTGTTCCCTACATTTTGACGAGTTATGCAAACATAAATTTAGGGAACAGCTGATTTTTTTTCTACGATTTCAGGTATTATCTCATAGTAAAAGTTGTTCCTACTTATGAATAACTTTACTTTGTAATAGAGTATTGTTAATGCTAAATTCTTGTTATTACAATGTATTGCTAGGGTAACACAATCATAAGTTTAATATTCTGCCTTGTAACAACCAAATATTATTTTTTATACTTAACCCTCTTACTAATAAACATTGTATAGCATCTGTACACAACGCTATATCTTCTTCTTTCGAAAGTCAAATTACTGACAACTGAATGAGAGAAATTGGTGTGCAACTATTCATCTGATATAATGTTTATTAGTAAGAAGGTTAGCCCATACTGACCCACTGCGGGGCAAACCCACTATTTACTATGGCAAATTAATCTTGCACTTGGCTAATTAGTTGTAAGTTGATACCTTATCACATAGGTAAGTACAAGTGAAAAGGTTATTTGTCAAATCAGATCTATAGAGATTTCAGGCAGAAATCAAAGTCTATACCTAATTGAAGATAGTTGAAGGTTCTCATTGATAAATGATAAGCTTGGAGAGACAGTTATAATTGAATTCCGGCTATCTTATCGAAACAGACGGTGGTGCGATGTCGCTTCGACCAATCGCATGCCACTTTTTCAAGCATAACAATATGTAAACATGCGTGAAACTATCATTTTAATGAATGGAAAATGCAATGGTTACAAAATCATTACAGAGCATCTATGTAGAACTACTATTACAGACCGTTAGAAAGAAAGTCTTAGTGCCAGCAGAAAATGAAAGTCGTTACGGTCGGACGCGATGTGACACAGTTCCTATAACGTACTGATATAACCTTCAAGGTACTTACCAAACTAGTATTAGTGTGGTGACTATATTTACTATTAAACCTAATATTGTGATGAGATTCGGCGCGAGCCATAACGGCGTTTTAGATACTAGCCAGCACCACCACGGCTGGAGCCATGCATCCAATATACTGGCACTCGTACAAGAATATTTGTGTTCACTTAGTCTTTTTAACTGGGCAGCATTGAGTATTCTCTCTTTATAGAACTGCATTTTATTTCACTGTTACGACATTACAATGCACAACTAAATACCATCTTTAACTATGTTCACAAGATAAATTCGCAAAATCGCAATGCAAATCACATTCACATCACAGTTCACACTATTCTGATCTGACATGACACCATAAACAAATTGACAGATTTTTTTACGCAGCGATGTTCTGTCATCCAGCCACGCGTACGCCATAGACGATATTATTGACAGTTACAAAAAATGCTGCCAGCAAATAAATTATACAATTCCGGGAGAAGAAATTGCTTTTTCAAGAGTAAAAACGAATGAAATGATTACTAGAAGAGTGAGTTTGTTAGTAAATACGATACTAATAATGTGCCTTGACTGTTTCATTTACCTCCGGAAATCCACAAATCTTTAAAGTAGGTATGTACAGACGCCAGCACATCAAGGTACCCGAAACTGTCAGATTTTCCCAATCAACTTTGAACCTTACGCTTTAGCGATAAAGTTGAAAATCTATTAAAGAAATCTGACAGATTGTAGTAGCTTGATGTGCTGGCGTCTGTACATACCACAAACGACCTTTCGAAGTAATGGGAGTTCTGTTGAAAATGTTGAGATTCGCTGGTTCATCTGTAGACTACCGATTAGTATGAAATAATTTATTATTTATCTTTTACCCTAACCAGAACTCCTGGGATCGATGATCGTTTGAGCAAGGGAGGAGAGTGCGATATTATTTATAATAATATGTCGATCAGTGGTAATTTGAAGGTAAATGTGACCACTCACACATAGGAAGCGAAATACTATGTAGAGTCACGAGCATAAATAAATTACTATGCACAGCTCGGCAGTAATAATTATCTGACTTCATGGTTCATCCATTAAATCTGTCAAGATGATGACAAATATATTTGATCACTAGTTGCGCCCCGCGGATTCACCCGCGAATATCGGGATAAAAATTATTCTATGTGTTAATCCTGGTTATAAACTATCTGTGTGCCAAATTTCATCAAAATTGGTCCAGCCATTTGAGCGTGAAGAAGTAACAAACATACACACACACACACACACAAACTTTCGCCTTTATAATATTAGTGTGATAGTGTGATTTGTGGAAAGCAAGCATCCTATATTTTGGGGTCACTTGTCTCCTCAGACAGTTTTGGTGTTCCTTCGATGTCACACATTGGTGCTGCCACTTTTATATGCCTTCTAAAAATTATCATAAATATTTGCCGTCATCTTGATGACAGATTTATTGGATGAATCATGAAGTCAGATATTTTTGCCGAGCTGTCTATATTCATGCTCGTGTCTGTAAATGTAGCTGTGCTGTACACAGCACGACTGCTCAAATACCAATAGGTACTTGTGAAAAGCATAACGTATATCTCACCTGTAAGTATCTACAGGTGAGAAAGCTATCAAATAATATTGTAAACTACTGAAAATGAATGAGGCATTGTACAACACAAAGCTTTATTTCAACAATAATTACATTACAATTATTACAAAGATATAATACTTTCCAGTCATAAACAGCTTCATAGATGAGAGTTACTGATAGAATTACAAAATGAAGACAAAAATAATTATATTTTCTTACAAAAACATTTATATCTTTTACTTATCTACATAAAAGTTAATTTAGTACTTACATTATTATATTATATTATAAAATATTATCAAACTTCGTTACATAAAGGTATTTCAGCACGACAAAATTAAAGCCTTATAAAAATATTTGGGAAAATATTTTTTTTTTCTATAAGTAAATCAATTGTAATATAAATAGAGTAACTTGATTACTCAATAAGTCAATAACAACTCTTATACAATTATGTTTTTATTTAGAAAAATAATTAAACCCGCCGATCATTTAATATCTGAATTAAAGTTATCTATTTTTCGATTGGTTTTTTCTGGCTTCAATTCTCTTTTGTAGCGTTACCAATAGAGCACCAAGAACATTATGTCCGGGTAGTCGTTTTCCGAAGAGCAAACGCTTAACGGAATCATCGTACGTGAGAAGAGCGACCATATTTTGAAGCAGAAATCCCTGGCAGTATTCCAACAGTTGAGTAGCACCGTAAACCTGCAAAGAAACCAGCCACATATCAAACTACTTATCGTGGGTGTCAGAATTTAGCGTTGGTTTAAAAACTAAGTAATTTATAACGAGTTTAGTTTTTAAGACTTTGGTGCTGGGAACACTGTTTGAATTATTTAGTGATTTGAATAGATGTTTACGATATTAATTGATAAATGAACCAAGAATACAATGGCTCCTACCTTTGCATGAATGTAGACTGAGACGAGGTTGTGTAGGTCTACAGACTTAGCCGCTCTTGCCTCGCAGTGCCTCTGTAGCGGCAGAAGCTGGAAGAAGGAGGCTGCAGCCAGCACCTCCAAAACGTCTGTCTCAGGAATGTCCAGGCCCGAGCACCCGCCCGAGTAGAGATACTTCATCACTTGCTGTGTGCAATTAATAAACCAAAATACATTATTAGGTAATCACTTTCAACGCTTGGAAAACATCAAGGCTGAGAATCAGTACAATTTACAAAACGCAGCCTCAAAAGCACCAGCCCGTCACTAGTTCCTAGAACTTTAGCTGGAAAGAAGTGGCGCTACACACCCCCCAGCAAAAAGTCAATAGAATTTAGGCAATTACTGAGTTATAAAACGTACCTCAAATATATGATACCGGATATCGTTGATTTGCACGAGAGGAGGGGCAGCATTGGCGACTGGTAAGGCTTCGTTCGATGATCTTGCAGGCGCTAGCATGGCTCGTAAGCGTGGTGACTCCGAGACAAGAACTATTTTGTGGCCATAGAAAAGTCGCCCTTCAACCCTGAGGAAGGAAAATATTTTATCAATGTTTTGCATGAGGCGGAAGTCTAGACAATAAAGGTGATTTTATTCAGAAGTTACCTAAAGGTGACGTCAGCTAGCGATGGGTTGTTGACGTATGATGGGTCGACCCTGGCCGGTGCTGGTGCCACGGGAGGCGGCGGTTGCGCCACGCCTGGCACAGCCTCTCGTCCGTAGCATGCGCACAGGATGTCAGCCAGCAGTAAGACAGTGCCTTCCTTCTAAACATAAGGGGGTTTTATTAAATCTGGCGGCTTTTTCCCACAAAGGCTTTTAAAGATTTTAATAACAACCCCTGACCAGTAGATCAATAATACCTAAAATATTTGTGGCAAAAATTAAACAATAATATTTGTCACATTACCTTGCTGTACCGTAGAATATTAAACAGCAGGGGGAGGCACTCGTAAATAAACTGTTTACTGTAGTGGCTGTCGTCGGATGGACACACCTGAAATAAAATGTAGTCAAAATACAGATTTTAAAACCTTTTCTTAGTAAATTGTTTCTACAACATGTGAAGTGAGTGAATGATTGCGAATGCTACCTGTAGGAAGTCTTGTAAAAGTTGATCGATAACGCTATCAAGTGCTGCGTCTGCAGCAGCGGCAAGTGACAGAGTCCACGCATGCAGTGACCACGGCACGCCTAGCGCGTGTAGTTCTAGTGTAATGTCTGGAAAACAAATGATTTAGGGAAGTTAAATATTGATAGGTGGCAACATTAACAATCACTAAATGAATTGATCCAACGTGTGACTTGATCTATGATTTTCAGACAAATTAGGGATATTCTGACTTAGCATAGCATACCAGCAGGTCTATTCAGTAAAGATCTCACCATGACAACTTAGGTGAAGTGAGCTTAAAGTTGGCTGTCATTCCACCTGATGCTAGATATTGACACTATTGTCAGCTCCAGCTCACTTGACCTAAGTTTTCACGGTGAGATTTTTCGGCAGGAATCGACATTTAATTTAAATCTGGACTATCACTGTATTAAAACATTGGTATTAGAAATAGAAAGTCATCGAAGTCTCACCCAAATGGTCAGTCTCAGCTGCGCAGTACATGGCGTCGTGTAGCGCTCGTTGCTGTTGCTTGGTGAAGGCGGGGTGTCGCAGGGGCGGCGCGGCGGCGCCCTCGGCCAGCACCTCCTCCAGCGACAGCACCGCTTGGGCTGCGCGCGCGCCGCCGCGCACCGCAGCGCGCAGGCACGCACGACGACCGTGTGCACAGCATACCGCCACGGCACTACACATAAGATTAATAAGTATAGGTTCGAGTTGCATGTAGCATCATAATAACCACGTGAAACCTGAGATAAATACTCCTTTCAAGCCTTGGTCTAGTTATTACGGAATTAAAACTAAATATTTCTTTAATCTATATATATATATAAAATGCTAATGTTCGTTTGTAAAGACAGGATTTTCGCTATCACCACCAACTTGAATTAACTTCCTGTTGGGGTGGTAAACACCCCTTGGTCTCACAGTGAAAGTAAGGGAGTTTGGTCGCGGTGGGTGAAAGTGGGTGGTCGTGGGTGGCAAAAATGTGAATAAATATATATCTGTCCTTTTCTAACTCATAAGGACTTATGAAAAGATCTCCAAATTTCTGGATTAATCTAAGAAATTTTAAAATGAGTGCAATAATCAATTTCTGAAATGATTTAGAAAGTTCTAGAAACTTCTGGAATGATCTAGAAAGTTTTAAGATGAGTGATGAGTCAAATCGTTATAATCGATTTGGAATGTTCGAGAATGATCTACAAATTTCTGGAATAATCTAGAAAGTTCGAAAATGATTGCAAACTATTATAATCGATTCAGAATGTTCAAGAAAGATCTAGAAATATATGGAATTATCTAGGAAGTTTCAAATGTTATAGAAAGTTCTAGAAGCTTTTGGAATGATCTAGAAGGTTCCGAAATGAGTGCAAACTATTATAATCAAACTGGAATCTTCGAGAACGTTCTAGAAACTTCTGGAATGATCTAGAAAGTTTCAAAATGAGTGCATATTTACGTTAAAAGACGAATCTATACATATCATAATCTATATCTGTCCTTTTCTAACTCATAAGGACTTATGAAAAGATCTCCAAATTTCTGGATTAGGTAATCTAAGAATTTTTAAAATGAGTGCAAACTATTATAATCAATCTAGAATCTTCGAGAAAGTTCTCGAAGATTCGAATTTCTGAAATGATTTAGAAAGTTCTAGAAACTTCTGGAATGATCTAGAAAGTTTTAAGATGAGTGATGAGTAAAATCGTTATAATCGATTTGGAATGTTCGAGAATGATCTACAAATTTCTGGAATAATCTAGAAAGTTCGAACATGAAAGTTCAAACTATTATAATCGATTCAGAATGTTCAAGAAAGATCTAGAAATATATGGAATTATCTAGGAAGGTTCAAATGTTTTAGAAAGTTCTAGAAGCTTTTGGACTGATCTAGAAGGTTCCGAAATGAGTGCAAACTATTATAATCAATCTGGAATCTTCGAGAACGTTCTAGAAACTTCTGGAATGATGTAGAAAGTTTCAAAATGAGTGCATATTTACGTTAAAAGACGAATCTATACATATCATAATATAATATAAAAAGCAAGTGTGCGAATGTACGTCCGGGGTTTTCTCTATCACCACCAACGGCAATCTACTCCCCGTTGTGGTGGTGAATACCCTGTGGTCTCCTGCTGTGAATAAGGGAGTTTGGTCGCGGTGGGTAAAAGTGGATGGTTGTGAGTGGCGAAAATTTGGAATAATATATTGTTGTCCTTTTGTAACACATAGAAACTTTTCTATTTGCCAGAATATTGTAGAATGCTCTAAAATGATCTACTATTAGCCAAAAATTTTAAAATGATATAGCATAGTCTGTCATCGTCTAAAATGTTCGTAAACGTTCTAGAATGTTCTAGGAAAATCCAAAATGATCTAGATTATTCAAAAATAATTCAGAGACGTTAAAATGATTCACAGTGGTCTATTATTGACCAGAATGCTCCCAAACGTTCCAGAATGTTCTCGAAAATTCCAAAATGATCTAGATTATTCAAAAAATAATTCAGAGATGTTAAAATGATTCAGAGCGGTCTATTATTCACCAGAATGCTCCCAAACGTTCTAGAATGTTCTCGAAAATTCCAGAATGATCTAGATTATTTATAAAAAAAGGTTGTGCGTGGGAACCACGCCCGGTAGAAGTGAAACTTCATGCTTATTAAATGAATACAGACACTATACATATATGTAGAAATTTTGGAGTCGCATCTATGGGGGCAATGAACTTTAGCATTACTAACTGCAGGACAACATGAGAGCGTACATTTCAGGAGATGAAAGGGCACAAGAATTTTCTGAAAAACTTTTACAAAAAGCAGAAGGCACCTATCCAGTAGATGAAAATACTTGCCAAATCGTATTGACTAATAACTTATGTAATATTGTTGAAACACCTCAACAAGTCATAAATGAAGTATACCCGAATATTCTCGAAAATCATACCAATTCAGAATGGTTACGAGAGCGAATTATTCTAGCGACAAAGAACGACGCTGTCAACAACATCAACAGGATCGTCCAAGAAATGATTCCAGGAGAAGAAAAAGTTTACATGTCAATTGATACAATGACTGACCAAGATGAAAGCGTGAATTTTCCTACTGAATTTTTAAATTCGTTGAATGTTCCAGGAATGTCATTACACTGCCTTAAATTAAAAGTTGGCTCGCCAACTATTTTATTACGGAATCTGAACTCGCCGAAATAGATATCTACATATCGGAGATAAAAATCTGTAATATGTAAGTTAAAAAAATATTGGTGTGCATAAATTTTTCATGCCATTAAACATGGGATGTATCATAACCCGGGCAACGCCGGGTTTCGCAGCTAGT
>OX451392.1:1138795-1286952 GCA_949629135.1 Eremobia ochroleuca
GCTCGCGGCGTGCACGCATCCTCACTGGAAACAATAAACACATATTAACTCTATCCTATCATCATCAGCATCATCCCTTGTCCCATATTTCTTGGAGCAGACTATTGAGCTATACAAGGTGTAACTTAAATAACGCACAACCTCTTAAGGGGTCATTGTACTCATCATTATGAACAACTTTTACTATGGGACCAAACCTGAAATCGCGAAAAAAAAATCAGCTGTTCCCTACATTTATATTCGCGTAACTCGCCAAAATGTAGGGAACAGCTGATTTTTTTTTCGCGATTTCCGGTTTGGTCCCATAGTAAAAGTTGTTCATAATGATGAGTACTACAGTCTGTAACATAATCATAGACGCAATAGTTTTTCTTTATTTTTTTAAATAATATATACTGTTTATACAGCGTAACAAGACAAAACTAATCTTTGCTGGGTATTTAAACATTAGAGTGGAATAAAATGGTACTTGAAAAGAAAGTACACTGAAATATTGAAAATCTTTGTATTAAACATGTAACTTAATTATAGACGCACTAAGAGAAATGCCGATGTATTTTTTAGTTTAATAGTCGATTGACTTGCCATGCTTCAAAATGAGTTTGAATACTCGATTTGGCATCGAATCTACAAGAGCTCGAAGTTCTTTTTGAGGTACAGCATTCCAAACATCGACTAAAGCTGATTTCAGTTCTGCAACACTGTAAAACTGACGATTATTTTCATATAATCTGCGTGTTATGTAACCCCATAAATTTTCATGGGATTTAAATCTGCGCTTAAAGCTGGCCAATCTAATAAATTAACCAGATTGATCTGAAACCACTCCTTCATATCTTTGGAAGTGTGTACACTCGCGTTATCTTGCTGAAATTTCCAGTTGTTACCACCGATTTTTGATGCTTGTGGCAAAAGATAATTCTGAAGGATATCACGATACTTCTTAGAGTTTATTGAACCAGAAATTAAAGCAATATCTGTTTTTCCACTATATCCGAAACCTGCCCAGACCATTACACTACCCCCACCGTAAACACGTTTTGATAAAATTTTAGCCTCTTTACGTAAATCATGCCAATAATAATTGTAACCATCCGGTCCATCTAAATTAAATTTCTTTTCATCACTGAACACCACATCTCTCCATTCCCGTTTCCAGTGCATGTATTTTTTCGCCCATTCCAATCGAACTTTAATATGTTGTTTTTTTAATGAGGGTTTACTTTTGAGTTTTTGTCTCTTCAAGTGTGATGCTCCTCTTATCACTCTCCAGATAGTTTGTCTATGTACGTTTAAACCTAAATCTCGTTTTATTATTTCAGCGGATTGATTTGTTTCCGATACAAGTCTTAAAATATTTCTTTTCTCTCTCGCTGTCAATTTTGATTTTCTACCACATGACTTTTTTGTACCGTAGTTTTCTTTATTTTTAGCATAATTACGCACAACGTGATCTGATCTTCCAATCAATCGAGAAATTTCACGGTAATTTCTATTTCCAGAGAGTAATACATCGATTTTACCCCTCTCATAATCTGTTAGCTTTCGACCTCGCGGCATTTTGAAAATGAGAATACTGCACTATCAAAAAATAACTCAAGTTAAAGAGATACTATATTCTACAAATTTTCTTACTTTAATCAGTATAAAGTTACTTGTCAAGTTAAAAAACACTGATGCGTCTATTATTATGTTACATATTGAGCACACTCTTTGCCAAATTAGTTGCATAATATTTTGTAAGTGATGACGTCTAACTTTTTTGTATGCTATATGAGATTTGTAACGCGCGATATTTAAAATTAATTAATTGGAATTCGAAAATATTTATTTTAAAAAAAGTAATGCATATAATTCATAGTGCGTCTATGATTACGTTACAGACTGTATGACCCCTTAAGAGGTTGTGCGTTATTTAAGTTACACTTTGTATATTCTACTGTCAGCCGTCATTCACTCCCTTTTATTACAACACTAGTTAAAAATTCCTTGTACCGACAGATGTAAATAAAATATTCGTAGTAGCAGCTGCTACGCGCTACGCCGTTCCTACAAAAAATGTAATTTCTCGATTTTTCGAAAATATTTTTATTTTTTACCTCGCCATTCATAAATGTCATTTCGACATTTCACTAATCATCTGAGAACTATCGTCAACACCATCGCACACACGTCACATCTATTAGGGTTCCGTACCCAAAGGTGAAAAAGGAACCCTATTACTCCCGCTCCGCTATCCGTCCGTCCGTCCGTCCGTCAGTCACCAGGCTGTATCTCATGAACCGTGATAGTCAGACAGTTGAAATTTTCACAGATAATGTATTTCTGCTGCCACTATAATAACAAATATATAATAAGAAATACTAAAAAAACATAATATAATAAATATTTAAGGGGGCTCCCATACAACAGACATGATTTTTTTGCCGTTTTTATAGATAATGGTACCTACGGAACCCTTCGTGCGCGACTCCGTTTCGCGCTTCGCCGGGTTTTTTTTGTCTACTCTCCTATCGCAAGTTTGCTGGATGAGATATTTTTAGAAATAAGCATCATCCTTGTACGTATTTTTGATTTTTTCTTCTTGTTTATTTATATGTACGTAAATGGTTAAGTGAATAAATAAACACCCCGAAAATCAGAAAAATGAAAGTCAAACTTATTTGCGCCTACGATCATGCATTCGGTTCGGCCCTTTTATACGGTAGCTGTTGGCCATAGCAAATATAATCTATTCGTAATTAATTCTAGCTACTGTTGAAAGTGGAACCTTAGCCTAACGAATAGCTGCTTAGAACAAGCAATAAACAAATTGACCTTTACTGCACAACACTCCGTTGTCCTAGTATCCCAAAACGCGGCAACGATAAGATACATTTTATCTTGTAAGAGGATTATAAATATTAGCGTTAACTAATACCATTAGCAGAAAGTAACTGTTCACTTTACTATTAACTACAGTTTATTAAATAAGATAGCCTTGTAGGCTTTGTGGTAACAAGCTTAGCTTTAGACTGCAGCTTTAAGCTCCTAGATCCAAATCTCACAAGCGATTGATATAATTATTGTTTGAGACAATCATGGTTGCCAGCTGAACTTTCGCCAGCGAGGCTTGAGTGATGTCAAAGTGTTTCGTATGCATTTCATGGAATTCGCGGATTTATCAAAGATTTGACAACCGGAACCAGTGTGTGTCGTTGGTAAACTATTTTCTGAATATTAAATTCTTATGTCAGATATTGTGATTCCAAAGCCTTTTATCACTTTCAAAGTAAGTGTCCCACGTCAGTCCACTCCCGTGTTTGCTTATCCCACTCACCACATTTGTGCAATCACGCACCCCCAAACGTTGCAGAACTGCGTTCCCATCACGTACGTGGCACGACAGACAAGGCGCTCGTTGTTGGAGGCACAATGAGCCCCCTGTGACCGCGTGCGGCAGGCATGCGCGTTGCGCGTGCGCAGGAACGTGCGTACTCAAGGGATTGCGGTACCGGTTCGTTGCTATTTGAACTACTAAATAGATACGCGGTACTGTTTGTAGGTGATAATAAGCTTAGCTTTGGAACGGCTTATTTCTGCTTTGTAGATCCCTTCGAAGATTTTTCGGACAGAATGATTCCTTCAGGGTGTGGCGGCATCTAAGTATATCATACTGACGTCACGCAAAATCCTGGTTCTCGCCAGCAGAGTATACCGCGCAAGGCAATATACAATCGTATCCTGATATCAATCGTAGAGCAGAGGCCCGCTAGAGACGACACGAAACCCATCTGGTCGGAGGATCCACCCTTTTCTATGGAGGTTGAGTGAACTTTACAACCTATTCCTCAAAAGAAATTATTACGTAAACAAGGCGAGTAATTCATGAGCAAAACGCGTGTGTAGAGAACACAATAGGCTGTTGTCAGTTTTACTACTTATTTACTGCTATTCCTGTTATATTCCTGGAACTGATTGCAGTACACATGTACCTAATGATGTAGTTCGCTCATGATTACAGCATTGTTGATGGAAATACCGGTTTTTAGGGGCTCATCAGAATCATCTAATTGATTCCTTACGTTTGACGATAGATGGTAGAGGTATTGTATAATAAACATACAATGTCATTTAAACAATAGATAGTATTGTTACAACTAATGATGATTTTGAAAACCTATGTCCGGCGAACCTCGACATCCGTCAGGACCTACGTGCCTACAGTTCCTCCAACAACCCCCTATAGAGTAGGCTCCAACGTGCAGGTTTTCTCATAAACTTTGACATTACTTTTCACCATTACCATAACACAATGACGACCAAGGGCCGAGTGAAATGACACGGGGCGCCACGGTTACTGCGTCAGTCATTGTATGGAGCACGGCCCATCGCACAACTGGGTGCGACTTCCTTGCTGTCCCCTCGGAACCTTCCATCATTTAAAGTTAGAAAGTAAATGCGTGGGTTCCGTTGACTGCTATTGATTGGGTTACAGACTTTTAATGTTTTGTGTCATTACATTTATTTTTTATTCTAACTTAGCGGTGGGTGCAACGACCATACAGGTCGTTGGGTGGGTCACACAAAGCAAAAATAATTATAATTAGATTAACACTTAATGAAACCATAAACATCTACAGACCGAACTTTTCTGACAAAAGGAACACTTAATTCTATTCGAGATAGGAAAACCAAAACAGTGATACTTGAAAATAATCTGTACGTGTTTGAGTAGAGACGTAGGCACTTAATTTGATTCCCGAAATTCCCTTTGGTACCCAGGGTGTGGTACCTGCCAAAGGGACTAATTTGGTCCCAAATTACCCTATACAAGAGGACAATGATGTGGACTCTATTCCAGAAATACATTCCTGCTCATAATTTTATTTTAACAATAAGATGTAAGTGTGGGTAAGGCATGTCCAATTGTCCACGTATTTAAGAGGAATGTTTTCCATGTCACTAAAGGCAGAGTTGAGGTAAATTGGGTAGCAAAACAGGACATACCTACCTAACAAAGTCCCTTTCAAGACAAGTGGTCAATCCAATTTTATCATTTTTAAAGTCAACTGTAGCACTCGGATATTTATGGTAGCACTTATATTTTTCAACAAAAGTAGCTGTTGTATTTCATAAAAGAATGCCAATTCTTATTCGTTTTCTTTGTTCAATCCCAGCCAATGAGCGACGTGGTCACGTTAGGTAGTGTGTTAATAATTTGTGAGACGGGTATAATGTAACGTCTGCGGACCATCAATCATGGCGGACAGCTGCCGAAGTGCAGGATGTTTGAGTTACTGAGGCGCTCGCGGCTACTGGGCTTGAGTGTAATTGATCGACAAAAGATTCATTTATTGTTGTTAGTACGACTGCTGAAGCAATTGGACCAATAAAGTAGGTATATTCTCTTCAAACGTTGTAAGTTACAGTTGTTTTTTAATTAAAGGTATCTCCAACAGAGGATTAGGGAAAAGGAAAAGTTGCGTAAATAAGCCCACCACTGCAATATTAGGCTCCGTAACAGCTACTTCCAATCTGTGCGCAAAAATCGTCGCCGATACCGCGACATTAATTTTGACAAAAAATACAGCAAAATGGTCAAGAAACTTCAAAGCGATGTAGATAACTTTGTTAGACAGATTTATGACGCTAAGTTGAAAAAAACTTGTGACATTATAAAGCTCATATACATAGTACGGTATATAGGAGAATATAATTAGAATACACATTATTCGTAGTAAACTCAACGTGTTGCTATTGGTAACTCATTTAATTAGACGTCCACATGATTGATATTGACGCGGCACGTTATTTGAACCTTAACGACATTTTCATCAGAGCTATTTTAATATCATTTGATAGTAATTATTAGTGTAGAAGCGGTGATAGCAACAATATTTATGTCGATGTCGTAAAGACACACACAGCACAGCACACACTTTACACAATAGCTTCTCAGTTTCTCACACATTCTACTTTTGAATTTTTTGGTCCTTCGATCTTGATCCTTTTTGACAATTATTGTAAGAATCCGGATCGAAGGACCAAACAATTTTTAAGTACGAATGAGATGTCTTAAAAAAACTTTAGTGTATAATCTTGCAGGTTATGATAGTTTATATTTCAGTATACTTAGGTTGGTATGTCATGTCGCGGTCGTCTAACTCCACAAATCATGGAAGAACTTAATTATTCTAGCAAGTACCGTGGTCCCTACTACTGAACTTATAACAGAAATTATTTATTAGTAAGTACTACGATACCTAAGAATAAGACTATTTCTTGTAAAGTACCTCCGTACGTACATATAACTTTGATTGAGCACTATCAGTTAGGGACAAGTTAGCAATAAATATAGTTTTATCACTAACTTAGTGCACATTTACGTTCAGAAAGATAGTGGGGACAGCCATAACAATAACTAGCATTGAGGATGTAAAGAGAGCCAATAGCAAGCACATTGGAAATAGTTTGTGAACTTCAAACCTTAAAAAACGCAGTAAATGAACAAGAGCTCCAAACAAAGCTGAGTTGTGCCCTTCGTCCGGTAGCGAACGTTCTGTTATTAATCACTGGTTGGATGCGCGTGCGCAGCGCATGGGCAACACGCCTGAGCACTTCTTTTTATTACCCAGCCACAAATTAAGGCTATAAAGATTCACTCCAAAAGTCCAGTAACTAGAGAAACACGGACGAAAAAACTCAACTTAATGTTCTAAAAGGTGAAAATCCTGTTGTGTCTTCCTTGCAATGATACATTTATTATTTTTATTTTTTGGTAGGTATCGTAGTCATTAATACTCGTAGAGACAGGTAATTACTGGACTCTAATACCTACCACATCGAATCATCTTATAAACTGGGCTGGTAACTTTTGCCAACTTAGAAAAAACCTGAAAGACTCAGTTGAAAAATTATATACCTATACACTGGCCACCTGTGCGAAGACGCGAGGTAGCAAAAATAAGTTGTAAATTATTACCTAACTACACAACGTACCTATACCTACCCATCAAGAGCTTTTTCTTAAGGTGCAATATTTTTCTTTCCACTTTTAACATCCCTTGTTTACAAACGCTAGCACATCAATCTAATACAATCTGTCTTTCTTGAATAGATTTTCAACTTTATCGCTAAAGTTTAAGGTTCATAGTTGATTGGGAAAATTTAACAGTTTCGGGTAGCTTGGTGTGCTGGCGTCTGTACCTACAGCATGTAAGTATCAGAAAAGTGTGTGCATTGAAGTTTGTATGGTACAGTTGATAATTTTTTCGCGATTACGATGTTAGTCGTCCCATAGAGAAAGTGGATCAGTTTGATGGTCTGTACCGCACCCTTAAATTTGATCACACCTTTCTGATACTCGTACAAGCTGTATAGTTGTAAGTTCTTGTAAGTTAATCCCTTAGGTAACGTTCACAGCGAATGTTTAACTAATACTTAGTTAGTTGTGTTCTTGTGTTTGCTTTGCGTCTAGTGAAAGTGTTAAGCCATGTCTCGCCTCCTTCCAACCGCGCCTGGTTAAGACTGGTCCTTCGGTACATTCTGCCTGCGTTTCTTTATTTCCCAGTAATTTGTCGTGGCCAGACACCCGCATTGTTTAAACGTGAATAACAACAAATATTTGTGTCCCACCTCGCCATGTCATCTCTCATGAGATATCTCAAACAGATACGGCGAGGCGGCCAACAATTACTCTAGAGATATTTTATTAAAACGAAAAGGTCACAGCATCAATGATTTATAATGATGTTGTTTAGTGTCGTTTTCTTTTTAATACTTTTGCTTAGGTATAAGTAGGTAGGGTAGAGAAAATGAACTTACCTTAACTTAACGTTTTACCAGGATTTAACCTATTTGAATTAGACTTGAATTTTAATTACTTCATTAAAATCATTTCTTATAACAAAAAGAAACTTAGGAACCTAAGTAAATATAGTAAAATTGCATTTTTTATCATGCAACTGCACCTAGCAATACTTTCAGCGAGAAACGCTTAGTTTTCCGAAACTATGAAATCTATACTCTAATCACGGACTAGAAAAAAAAGAAGGACTCCGCGCCACGCGTATCGAAAGTGAAGCACCCTACCGGTCTATGTGTGCGTGATTTGAGGGATACCAGATGAATGAAAATTTCCCCATGTTTTAAATATTTGGACAGTGTATTCATTTATTACAATAACGCGATATAAGAAGTCCACTTAACTGAAATTACAAAAATATACTAGTGAAAACTCAAAATTAAGTGTTTATTTTGTATGGATGACTAGAAAAACGCTGCTGTAGAATACGTAATTCAATTGATTGTCTTGAATTACCGATTAGGAAGATAGGGGGATGGGTATTAAAGCTTACTTACCTAAAACACACAAGGTGTATTTTACCTATAATAAGAAAACTATTTAACGTTCTGTAGAAAATAAAACTGAAATATTTATTCAAATGATTTAATCAGAATCTTCACAACACATACATACACTCACTAACCCGCACGGCATTCTTTATCGATCCAAGAAACATTACAAAAGCACGCTAATCCGTTCCAATCTAAGAACCCTCGCCAATTGATGATTTGTATCAAAATGTATACAGCATATCACGCTTGTTTTCGACGGAACGCAAGGGTCTTCACATCTGTAGTTTCTTATTATTATAATCCAATCATTGTTCCATGAATGATTTGCTGTAGGAAATAAAAAGAATCATAGTCAATACTTGCAAAAAAATGACAAAGAACACAAAAAAAAAAATTACCCAATCTCTCGGGACACTTAACCATTTATTTTCTGACAACACTTATGTCAAATGTCTTAATGTCTTAATGTCAAAAATACAATAAATCAACAAGTAAAATTGTGCCTTAACTGTGATATGTTATTCCTTGACAGTTTTTCTGGGATGTAGAATTATTTTTACACGTTTTCAAAACACAAGATGGCATTATTTTATTTTATTACTTCACGTAAATAGTACCTACAAAGACGCCGTCTTGTCGCGTAATGGCGGCCGGCCGGCTTTCTATGATGTAAATGTGTGCGTGAAGCACGTTTGTACAAACGGTCCGGCACCCTTACTGTGCTTCACTTTCGATATGCGTGGCGCGGAGTCCTTCTTTTTTTTCTAGTCCGTGACTCTAATATTATCAAGAGGTATTTGTGAGACAGTGAGTTTGTACGTGTAGGGTCTAATCTGCGGAACTACTGATCCGATTCCCAAAATTCTTCCACTTGTGGGAAGCTACAGTATTGCGAAGTGCCGCAGCATATCTATAATGCTAAACAAAAAAAAATCACTCGAACGAATTAGCGGGTAGAACCTACTAACTGACATTTTGTTTTATTTGTTTCTTCCAGTTAAATTAACCCATAAATTCAAATACTTATGTTGTTACTTGTAGGTCCTATACTATATTGTATATGTGTGGCTTTAGACTTGCTAACTTTTGTTTACTATTTTAAAGACCACTAAAGATCAGAAAATGATGTTTTCAGGAGAATGTAGCAAAAACTAAGGTATATTGACGCGGACATTTTATTTTCCTACCAGCCACCAGTCAAACGGCAGTTTAATATCCTTATCGTCACGGTAAACTTAGCATTTCGTTTTATCTGTTTTAATCTATTCACATTTTTTTTTTCTCATAATTTGAATAACAATCAAATTCAACATAAATTGATTCTACGATTACAGAAAACAGGTTATATATCTCATGAAGATGCGTAAAAAATATTGATTTTTTTAGATTAAATGAATAATTTACTTAAAATGATACTTAAAGCTCCTTTATTCGCTCATTAAATCCGATGAGCAGACAATCTAAATACGATCAGTAACATCGGGAATCAATTAATATAACCCGATTCCCGATAACGCAGCAGATGTTCCCTGACAAGGGTGTCTCTGTCATCAACTATACGGGGATTATTCACCAACACTGCATCATTTCGAAATATTTGACCATCAAAAACTCATAAAAATGTCGATGAATAAATAATTAACCGACTCTTTTTACAACTTGATTCTCCTAATAAAATTTTAACATAAATAATCTTCATATTATACAATGTTAATACATTTTTTATCTTGACTTCATTCATAATACCGCTTTCGTAACATAAAAAACGTAGAATGCAAATATGTCTTACATCGAACAATTTACACGCAGCGGGAGTTTTATCTCACTTCCAAATTATTTTGAAATCAGACAACATTTTACGTGTCCCGTGCGTCTGCGACGGTTGGCAAACCTACTGTCTACCTGACACAATGGAATCCAAAAACGGACAAAAACTGGCCGAAGGAGGATTTATGTGGCCCTCTCGGATGCCACGCGTTCCTTCGTTTTATACCCTTCGGCGATATTCCGCATACTGTATATTTTGATGACATCAAATCCTTTTGTAAATGTCAAGTTTTCAAGCTACCGAATAGTTGGTCATTGACCTGAATGAATTAAGTTTTTAATCGAGAGCGGGTCGTTGCGTGCTCTCGGATAGGTTTGTTGGATGATTTGTTTCAATGTAAGTGCATGCGCATGCGTTCTGTGGAAATAATTTATTGTATTTGACATGCAGGGGTCAAAAAACTTGGAGACTCCTGAGAGGGGAGGGACTACTTACACATACATCGCCGAGATCTTTGAATTAGATTTATGGAGGCCTACGACAAAAACTATACTGAAATTCAATAATCTAAGTAGCACTACAGGACGTTGTTGTCTTTACATTTAAACATCTTCTTACAGCTTACAAGATAATAAGAATACCTACCTATGACACTAAACAATATACCTAGTGTGACAAATAAGCTATACGACAACAAATCATCGTAAATGTTTACTAACATGGCTTAACTTTCACTGGTTAGAAGCTAACGCGACGTCTTTCTCATGCTTTTTGCATTCGACATGGGATTCTCACATGAAAATAATAATTGGTTATATTTTCTAAAAAGCAAGCATCGTGACTGTTTCTTCGTTATGTGTTAGTTATGAGAGAAGAATGAATTAATGGAATGACAACAGACTCGCTTACTGTTCATTGACCGTTAAAAGTTAAGGTTTGTGCTCACATCCTATGGAGAACCTTGCAAGTCCAACAGGCTTTAAAAATCATGTTAACAGGCATTAACATCGATGACTTCCTAAGTATTACGTATTCTTCTTATCGCTTTTTCTCCGAGCTTAACTAAAAAAAAGTTGAGTTTGGTTCAATTATTTTTGTCCTGTATCCTGTACCGAAGGACCAAAAGTATCCGGGTCCAAAGCCGCTATCAATTTTATTCTAAAAACGAGATTAAAACAACTTCAAATAAGACATCAGACACTACCTTAATTTAACTGCTCCACAAAGCTCTGTAGCTGTATTTTTATTGCTGCATGCATCATGGTCCATGCTGCACGTATGAGGTCTATCAAAATTAGCATAAGTGTTCGTCCCGAGTGGTTTATGAAAATGTACGAAGCAACACGTCGAGTGCACTCTGATGCGCATTTAATTGCTTTTAACTTTGACATGACATTATACAGGCGCCTCTTGAACCAAAATAATGTTTTTGATTGTGACCTGTCTCGGCTACAAATGTGCATGAGCGACAAGCAAGAGAGATTTCAAAATGCAAAGTAAAATGTTTACTAAACCTTTTTTTTTCACATTTAGTTTACAATGCTAATTTTAAGGTAAGGTAGGTAAATATAATACATAGAATACCGTTTTGGTTGGTACCTAACTATTTAGTACCTAGTATTTCGATACCTCTAGAAACTGCTGAAAACATAAGTAAGTCGGTATTTTCGTACTTACCTACTCCAGCTAGTCCTACAGTTCGATGATACAAAACTATGAAGAAAGTCTCCAGTTTTATTACCCGACTAAGGCGAAGCAATAAGGTGGGTTATGATTTTCACCAGTATGTATGTTTATCGGTCCCCCCCTCACCTACATTAATATTATAAAGAGGAAAGATTTGATTGTTTGTTTGTATTGAATAAGCTCCTAAACTCCTGGACCGATTTGAAAAATTATTTTACCATTAGAAGCCGACATTATCCCTGATGAATATAGGCTACTTTTACCGCGGGAAAATGCTTCATTCCTACGGGAAAACAGGTAATAGGAGGTAAACGGCGGGAATTCTGAATTCTACGCAAACGACGTTGCGGGCAGAGTAACTTCTAAAATACTTCTCATAATTTGAAAAATGAGGTATCGTTGGAAGCGTCTTGCTTGTATGTAACGTCACATTAAATTGAATATGGCGCCCTTTAGCGGACATAAAGTCATGACCTAATTTTTTTTATTTTATTTATGCCTTTATGGGTACCTATCAAATGAAAGGGCTTATTTGGCACATTTCAAAAATATATAATTATCAGCTGTTGCTCACGGCTTTGCTCGCATGAACCCGATAATTAGGAATAATTTCTATAAAATCACGCTTCAGATTTGAGCCAAATATATTTTCTCTCCAAACATACCCAAAATACATAGTTATATAATAAATACGTATTTCAATGTGAACTATTTATAAAAAAAAAATGTGCTTAATAATAATGACTTAAGCTGGGAGTACCTCCGCGCGGTGAGGGCGATAACAGTAATATTACTGGCTAAAACTCCCATTTCATTAATGAGAATGCCTTCCGGCTTATGTTGTTTATTGTTGCGACACTCGACAGTAAATACTGGTTGTATCGCTGTGTCTTTGTGTACCCGGTAACGCAGGGGAGCAAACGCAGCAATCCAAGTGTACGAGTAGGTACCTACTTACCATTTTTACGATCTTCGTTTCGATGTTTTAAGTTGATACTGTAAGTTTCACTTTTGTGTATTAGTATTATAGAAATAGCGTATTGTATTTGTTTTCATTTTTCATTGTACTTCAACAATAGGTATCTATTTAAAATTAAAACCCCAAAATAATTTAAATAAAAAATTAGTTCAAAAACTAAAACTCGACTACTGAAAAATCACGCTCTAAGGTCTTAAACTTATTTATTACTAGCGACCCGCCCCGGCTTCGCACGGGTGCAATGGAGAAACACTGATAATTTTAGAGCCATTCATTATTTCTCGTAAAAAGTATAGGATAAAAAATGCTTATTGTGGGTTATCCCTAAGAGATAGACATATACCATCGCTGACTTTTTTGTAGACCTTTTTAAGGTGTACAATACTGTAGTACATTATTTTGATCTATCTCGACGGGTTCAGCCAGCGTTTACAATGTAAGCTCAAAAAAATGTGTTTATTTACGACATCACATTAGAAACCTCTAAAATGATCAGTGTTTCTCTACTATATTATGCATGTATTATACATATAAACCTTCCTTTTGAATCATTCTATCTATTAAAAGAAACCGCATCAAAATCCGTTGCGTAGTTTTAAAGATCTAAGCATATATAGGGACAGACAGACAGGGAAGCGACTTTGTTTTATACTATGTAGTGATTAACTTATTTATTAAATTATTTTAAAAACATATTTTGTATTTCAATCAGTATGAATTGCGGGGTAATTGCGTAACACACTATCAGTAGCAATAGATTTCATTTTGTCAGTTCAACAACATTCATTGCGTTATGTACGTTGTTGAGCAGACACATTTTTAGAACATATGAAGCAATGGATTATCAATATCCATCAAAATGATTCATATTGAGCTTGATAGTTTATTACGCAATTAGGGTGCAGGTCTGATGAGTAAGCCATAGGTAGGTACCTAAGGAGATGCAGTGTTATGACTAGGTCCCTATGTAGCTAATGAACAGCTAATTTGTAAACACAGCACATGTTAGATTATAAACCTAGGGTACCATAAAATGAGTTTAAGTAGCCCAAACACAATATTAGTGACGTTAACGTATGAAGAGTTGGTGAGTGTGTCCGGAACTCCTGACTCGTCAACTAATTCGTAAGTCTCAATAATAGGTACCTTATTACTGAACAGGGCGGAAGAACGTGGGTATTCGAACATTCATAGATTGTTCTGATGGGATGATGATGATGACTTCAATCAACTCAGCCTATCGCAGTCCACTGCTGGACATAGGCCTCTCCCAGACTGCGCCACAACACCCTGTCCGTGTGTCCGTGTCCGTGTCCTGTGTGTGCGTGTCTGTGTCTGATGATGACTTAAAGGGCCTATAATCTGCCGGTCGATTCTGTACAAATCTCACCGTGAAAACATGCGTGGAGTGAGCTGTCAGTGTCATCCCACCGATGCTAGGGATTGACTAAGTAAACTTTTACGTTCATAATCGAGAATTAATAAAAAAAATGTATGCTAATTCTACTGATAATTTTTAAAGCTTGTATTTTAGTTGTCAAAACATTACTATTTTGTAGGGTTTTAAAATAAGACAGCAATACAGAAACTTAGTCAGAATAACAATTTTCTTCTTTTTTTTTCCTAGACTAGTCCTTATAATATAAGGACTCTATTTTTTTCCTAGATTAATACCCCACAAAATAGTAATGTTTTGACAACTAAAATACTAGCTTTGATTTTATATAAAAGATCAATAGAATTAGCATAAAAAATATGATTAAAATCTCGATTATGATTGTATATGTTTGCTTAGTCAATCCCTAGTACCAGGTGAGATGACACTGACAGCTCACTCCACGCTCACTTCACCTAAGGTTTCACGGTGAGGTGGTTACAGAATCGCACTGCTGCTAGGATGGTGATGAAATAATAGCTATTAACCGTAATATATTTGACAGATAACGGTGTATAATAAATCTGTTGTAAATAGCAATCGTAAGCAGTATTTAAAACGAAATTAACTTGGAATGCGACAGTATCGCCATCGACTTCAAATGAAGTAAGTGGAACATTGCAGCTTGCAGGTAGCGGAGCGCGCCCAACTCTTCAGACAGTGGCCCATTACCGCACAGCGAGAATGTGATAACACAGCTAATATGCCTAATTAGAACTTATTTGAGTATGACTCAGATGAGGTTTTTCTTAATAAGTAGGTAACTGTGAAAGCAGAAATTGAATAAAGCGAACGCTTTCATAGAAGTCATTTCTCGAATTGTTTGGTTTGCACCTGTCCTGATTTGGTCTCTAAACCTTAGTTTAAGTAGACGTACCTAAACGCGTTATGTGATGTACAGACGCCAGCACATCAAGCTACCCGAAACTGTCAAATTTTCCCAATCAACTTTGAACTTTATGTTTTAGCAATAAAGTTGAAAATCTATTAAAGAAATTTGACAGATTGTAGTAGCTTGATGTGCTGGCGTCTGTACCTACAATGAACAAATCGGCCTTCTCCCCCGCGCTATATCTCCAGCTTCAACTAGTAGCTTGAGCACAACCAAAACAGGCAGCTTTATACCATGCATGTTCCCATTTTAACAGGTGTCCGAGAAGAAAAGTCTGCAGTGACAGTAGAGCATGTTCTCACTTCAGTAGATGAAGAGTATCACATATGAGATGATGTAGGTACCTATACTTATTCACTTTTATATCTACTTACACTAGGTAATATTTGTGTCATAAAACGGGAAGTATTATGAGAACCGCTGATTGCGGACGGCAATCAATCTGAATCCAAAACCGGTGTAGCCAATAAATAGCTCCGAAGCGATGACACCAACATGGCCATCACAATTAAATGGCGTCAACGATTAATTATCTTTAATTTCCCCGCAGTTGTAGGAAATATAGTAAAAAGTTATTGCACAGAACAATCTACGTAATGATATTCATACTAATAAAATGGCGATCTGTGATTACGACGTTCTGTCGTCCTACTCTACAACATTACTATAGTCTTCAGTGAAAACCCTCACTAATTGGATGTTCAGCCATCATGGAAGGTGCAGTCATAAAAACTTTTGCGGGCAATGATGGAGTGCAAAAATATGTCGTGCTTGGTGCTTGTTTGACTGAACACAGAAGTCTAAGTTAGCTTGCTTGTAAACGTATGCATTTCAGCTAAACCACCTATTCAGCGTAGGTGCCTAGTCGGAAAACTTAGCTTCATCATCTTATTCCTGCCTATTTGCCTGCCAATTTATCGGAGTTCAACGTAGCAAGTCTTTTTGTTCCCTAAAATTGCCGTCATATCAGTGTTCACTTCTTTCCTAGCCATCACACAATAAATCCATATTTTCTCTGATATGCCAAGTTTTATTAAAATAACTATCCTGCTATCCACATTCATAGTAAACGCTTTTCTTAGTTTTCAATTCACACGCTCCTCATTCCTCCGAAACACATGTACCATACGAACAGTCGGCTACTCCTCAACATTGCCGGATATTTAACTTTCATGATGACTGACTTTCTTTGATAATTGATTTTCTTTTGAAATGTTGGATATGGAATTAAGTATTAGTTTTCATCCTTCCTCCTTCTTCCTTTTTGTGATCCACTCATTCTTCTGTGTCGTTTATTATTAAAGGTGTTTTGACTGTCCAACTTTCTTCTCCGTCTATCACTATTAATAAAGGTGCCCATGTATTTGTGCGTTATTCTCTGTTAAATTCTCTATCAATTACCTAGTCTTAGGCATCTGTTTCTTATGTTCGTGTTCCTTATTTCTAGTGTCATTTGGTTAATACAACATTTTAGTTTCACTGTTCTTTTCTTATTACTTTGCTTTCCTTACGATCGTTTTAGTAGGAATGTTTGACTTGGTGTAGGTAACCTATTATAATTTCTTCGTTTCTATTGCTTACTTCTTTAACTGAAACGGCCTGTTATTTTTAGTTCGATAAACAAAACTTTCATGTGTCATAAGTAGTCATAACATATTCACGTAACATAAAATCATGGCTGCATTTCCCGAAGAGCGGAAAGGGTAGTCAGCAGCTATGGTGTTCAGTACACCCACATATCAGCAATTATGTTAGTTCAATCAACGGATCCATTGTAGGATTGTACCTCCGTACATACTTATTGATTAAATACTTATGTAGTTTATACTTATATAATTATTTTAGTTATTCTATTCAATAACATCCGAACAGTGCCAGTAACCGGTCTGAGAAGAAGTCGGATTCGCAACTGGCTCACGAGTCACACTGGGCCAGCACGTTGCATTAAATTGTTACAACTAAAACTATGCACAGCACTACATATCTACATAGTCCCAAGGCCCTACGAATCTATAAACATCTAGTGAACTTTCGCTGCGAGCTCCACAATAGGCCAATTTCCCACAAGCGTGGGAGTATTTTTTCCTCTAAATAAGACGATGCATACCTAGCCATCCATTCCAGTGCTCTCGTCTGTTTCACTACCACTGCACTGCACTGCACTGAAAACTTTTACTTTTCCCGGCGTACGCTGGCGTCCACAGGCGCGCTGTCGGCGGGCGGCGCAGGCGCAAGCGAGGCGCGCACGACACTGCCGCGACCCGCGCCCGGCTCTCCTATAAATTCTTTACAAGACTCGTGCCATAGCTTGGCCCTGTACAGTCGGGCACGACGGCACGACTGCCCGCGCGCAAACCCGCCCTTACTTTTTCAAGCTTTGCTGAAAGCTCCCCTGACGATTCTACAGTAAGTTCGGAAGGTTTCTATAGGAACCTTTATGAAATAGCTTTATTAGAAGGACAACAGTAAAAAGCTGTTCTGTAATACTTAACTCAATAATAGCAGTAAGTAAAGGGTTATCATAATCATGACAATATATTTGGTAGTAACCAAAAACACGTGTTTCGTTACAATTGATAACAATATGAACCGTGCGAAATAAAAGTTTAACCAGTTTTCATTTGAGCGCAAAGGCAAAATAATGAAGACAATAACAATTTGGATGTTTAAAGTATAAAACGTTTACGCCAAAATTGAGCGAAATCTTTTTATTAAAGGAAAAGGCGAGAAAACACCCAAGGTGGGAGATAACACAGATCTTAAACTGCATATTTTCGCGTCAAGATATAATCTTGAGCGACCACGTGGGCTTTAATTATAAAATTAAGCACAGGATTGTACCTGCGGCCGGCGCGCGCGCAGCCTCCGGTCGTCGTTCGAGCAACCAGTCAGACCGCATACTCCTCCCCCGCCCGCACACCTCTGTCCCAAACTTTCAACAGCACATACGAAAACATACTATAACCTTGACACACAAAGTTCAAAATGGAATAATCAGTATTGGTGTTTAAAGCCGTTTAGTGTCGAGACCAAATACCTCTGCTATTTCGTACAAGACATGCCGTACAGGGTTCCCTACATATTTGTCCAAACTTGGCGGCTGGTGCACCGTATTGGGGTGGCATAAGGCCGCATTTGTCCGCTCAGGTTGTAGAATGCACCTGCTTACAGGACCGTCACAATCATTGCACTTACTACAACATTGACTGCGTTTGTTATAACCGCCGTATTTTGATAAAACACGTGATCCCCGAGCTAACAACAACATCATTGTAATAGGTGCTATACTAATACCTACGTTCATTGGAACGTGCTAGTTCACGTGTATGCTTAATACTTAGGAATGTTTGGAATTTCATATCAAAAATATGAAGTACAAATAATTGCTGGTAGAAACAATATATAGCTCGTTTCTATACTGAATCATGCGACTCTCAAAACTTAGGATGCTCGCGCACGGGCTCAGCAAGTCAGCACCAACACATAATCCCACCTTTGGTACTGTGTGGCCGGGCATTACATACCTCCTCTACTTGCATCCTTTTTTTGAAAATTGGTTCAATCTGTCAGAGACAAACAGAAAAACTAAATGAAAACTAATTTTAATTTTGACATTCCTATATCCCAACATCATCATGGCCTCATCATAGCTCGGATCTTTCGAATAAAAACAAATTATGGCATCAAATAATACCATGAAATCTCTTCAATACTGAACACGATTATGAATGGTAAGTCTTTTGGACAGTATTTACAATAATCTACCTAGAAAATTAACTCTTTTAAAAGAAGTTAACGAGCTGCTAAGAGCTGTAGATGCAACATGCCTGCAAGGCTTTCGTCTGCTTAGGCATTGAAAAAACGAAGTCTGCCACAGTTAGATAAAAGGAAAACATCGTGAAGAAACCCGAAATTATAATAAATATAGGTAAGTCTGAAATCTCAATCCCTCTTGAGCAAGCGTGGAGATCATGCTTAGGGCCGGCGCTGACTGACGTCGCGGCACGGTACGGCACGGCAGGGCGTGCTTCGGCAGCCCGAAGGACGCGTTGGTATGACGCGACATGCCGAAGCATGCCGCGTCACGTCGTGGCATTCCGCAGAAAGCCCAGCCTGCCGAAACCTTGTTTCAATTAGTTTAGCTGTCCTAATCTTGTGACCTATGTATATGGCTCGCGGGACGGGATGGCACGCCGCGGCAATCCGTGGAATGAATCGGCATGACACGACATGCCGCGGCATACCACTACGTGCCGCGGTATGATTGTATCGAAATATAGTAATATGAATTCTAATCTCATTTCCATAAGGATAAAAAGAACTTGATCAGAAATAAAATCCTTTACCGTGCCGTACTGCGACGTCAGTCAGCACCGGCCCTGTGCTTTCCCTGTATGAGAAGAGGCCTGCAGTGGGGACTAGGGCAGCGATTGCCCCAAAATATTTAGTGTCGTTCTGAATAGAATACAAGTCCCAAAGATGAATTTGGTCTCACTTTAAAAGTAAATATACGAGTACCAAAATCTTTGACAAAAAAAAACAAAAAACGGTGTTAGCAGAGGCTGTTTGTTTCTACCTATAGATAGCAATAAGCCTTACACTTACACAGTAGCCAACCGGCTGGGTAATCGCGTAACACAGTAGCAATGGTTTCATTTTGAATGTTGAACAACATTCATTGCGTTATTAAAGTTGTTGAGCAGACACATTTTTCGAAAATATGGAGCAATGGATGAACAATATGCTTCAAAATTATTCAAATTGAGAGGAGGACCCTAATTGCATAACACATAGTGTAATAGAATAATAATAATAACAATAATAATTACATAACACATAACAATTAGGGTGCGGTAACCCGGATGTACATACGGGTTACTACCTACGATAACTTACTATGATGCTGATGATAGTGACAATTTCAGGCAGGCCAGGACGACCGGACACGCCAAGGAGCGGGCCATCCAGGCAGAGCGGAGGATGTAGGCCGCGAGGTCCGGGCGGGCCCCGCCGGCCCGGCGGGCCTGGAGGCAACAACGACAACGTCCTGCCACTTATCACCGGGGTGTTAGGCTCCAGTATACTCGCTTTCTCGCTCTACGTTTTCTCCCAAAACCCTGGGCTTTTGGGAGAAATTGTACACGGGGCTGACGACGGCCCCAATCACCACTCTGTCTCTGGGGAGCCAGCCAACGAGTCATACCAGCCAGCCAGCGAGACTTACCAGCCAGCCGGCGAGACTTACCAGCCAGCCGTCGAGGCTCGCCAGCCAGTCGTCCAGGCATACCAGATGTCGCGCCAAGCTTGCCAGCCAGCCGTCGACGCGGAACCAGCATATCCCGGTCCTAAGATATCCATCGAAAAGAAGAAGTGGCTAACAGACCGAGAAGAAGAAATAATTAAGGATCGGCGGCTAAAAGAAAAACAAGTTAGGGGAAAGCTGCAAAAAGAACTTTCGGAACATCTGCAAAAAGTAAAAGAAATTAGGAATGAGCTGCACAAAGAAAATAAAAGGAAATATCCCTGGGAGTGATCGCGATATAAAATACGTAACCCAGTTGGCAAGGGGTCCGGTACATTTGAGGCACTCTGTCTATCCAGGCGCCTTGCAAATGAACCAGACACATGGCTACTTGTCGTCCTGACATGCAGTCATTTTCTGATATACTATATTACATATGCAAGCCTTCACCTTCGCAAGAAAACGCCTGCCACTCTCCCACCGCCACCTCTGCCCAGGCCGCAGAACTTAGCCACCACCATCGCTGAAGCTTAGTGACGAAAGAATAAAAATTTACCCCAACCGAAGGTGGTGGCCCGCACTGGACGAACAGTTGGAAGAGAAACAGAAACAAAGACAAATTAACATTTAAAAACTACTGAAAGGTAGCATAAACAAATATATGAAAGATCACAGCTGAAGATGTCTTTTATTTATGTCCGGTTTCACGAGACCTCTTTAAGTATTTCTAATTAATGGGGACGCCGCAATCGTCCCCTATGAGGTCAGAAACTTTACCGGAAGACCAAGTTTTCTGTGAAGACATGACTGACAGATGAAGCTGTCAACATTGAAGTTGCCAGCGGAACAACAATCTTTTGCACTTTTAGCATCGTCTGGTGTCTTGCTTACAAGGATCCTTACTCATTTGCTTTGAAAGCGCGTTCATGCGAAAAGACTTCTCGTACTAGTGAATGATCACCATCATCATCGGCAGGCCTGTTGGTCTTGTGGTCAGTGGCCCTGACTACTATACACAAGGTCGTGGGTTCGATTCCCACCCAGGACAAATGTTTGTATGATGAGCATGATCATTTGTTCTTTGTCTGGGTGTAATTTATCTATAATATGTATGTATTTAGAAATATATATGTATGTTTATCAGTTGTCTAGTACTCATAGCACAAGCTCTGCTTAGTTTGGGACTAGACGGCGTTGTGTGAAAGTTGTGGAATATTATATTATTATTATTATTATCATCAGCTTACAGCAGTCCACCGTTGGCCTCTCCAATTGCACGCCTTTCAGCTCGATTCTCGGCAGATCCCATCCAGCTGCTAGCAGCCACCCTGCAAAGCTCATCACTCCACCGAGCCTGAGGCCTTCGTTGCCACTATTACCATTAACAGTTTATTTATTTAATACTTCAAGCACATAAATGTACAGAGGCGGGCTTAATGTCATAGGCATAACCTTTGGGCGATGCAGAGACAAACAGTAGTAGGTGCAATCGTGATAATTAAGGGATAAATGTTTTTTCAGTTCCATGATGGAATGCTTTTTTTAATCACTAGTTCCATTTTAAAAGAATCTGAAAATAATGGAACTTATGTTGAATTTGGCTATCACTAGTTCCAGATTATTATTTTAGGCACTTGTAAAATTTTTAAAGGGTGTATAAACACTAGAGGTAAAAAACACTTGGTTTTTATGATAATTATATTCAATAAAATCAACATATCTTATTTTTTCATTTTCATAAAATACGTTGAGCGCGTAGGTACTGTAATGAATAGAGATGATATAAAATATAAAGGGGGATGGAAAACAATTCGCCTCCCAAGAAGGATTTGAACTATCCCATCTGAGATTTCGGGCATCCTGGGATTTACTTTTCATCCTTCATTACAAAGATGATTATTTTAAATCCATACTAAATCATCATCTGCCTAGCCTTTTCCCAACTATGTTGGGGTCGGCTTCCAGTCTAACCGGATGCAGCTGAATACCAGTATTTTACATGGAGCGACTGCCTATCTGACCTCCACAACCCAGTTACTGGGTAATAACGATACCCCTAGGTAAGACTGGTTGTCAGACTTTCGGGCTTCTGACTACCCGTAACGACTGTCAAAGATCTACGAATGACAGCCGGGACCAACGGCTTAACGTGCTTTCCGAGGCACGGAGGGGTCTCGGTATGTAAAGATGGTCACCCATCCACAGACCAACCGCAGCAAGCGTAGCTTAACCTGATCGATCGACCTGTGCGGCTGTTATTATGTAGCCACGGGCCCCTCTTAAATCCATACTAAATCCGAATCATAAATGAAAAAATAAATATTTGTTGATTTTATTGAATACAATTATTATAAAAACTACTTAAGTGTTTTTACCTCGTGTTTTTATACTCTTAAAAAAAAATCACAAGTGCCTAAAATAATAATGTGGAACTAGTGATAACAAAATTCAACATTAGTTCCATTATTTTCGGATTCTTTTAAAATGGAACTAGTGATAAAAAAACATGAGTAGTTCTATCGTGGAACTGTTGTTATTGGTACTAGTGGCAACGAAGGACCCGAGGGTGTCTAACCTTACGTTGCCGATTCGCAGTCTCCACTCAAGAGCACGTCTACCACAACGGTCATCGATTCTACGGCTAATATGGCCCATAGCCACTACTGCTTTCTCATTCTGTAAGCTATGTCGATAACTTTGGTTCTCTGCCGGATTATTACATTCCAGATTCTATCCTTCAGAGAAACCCCAAGCATAGCTCATTCCATAGCTTGCCGAGCGACCTTGAATTTATGGACCAGGCGTACCGTGAGTGTCCACGTTTCGGCTCTCGTGTCCTTGGGCTCTGCGGAACACGTGACGACAATACATAGCGGTCACAAAGTTTACTTTCAAAATAAAACGACATCAAATAATAATACATGATATTGTATTTGGAACAATCTTTCTTACCGCATAATAATATAAATTATAGCTTGGTGAACTTCACTGATACAAAATATATAATAATTAATAGTAATTAATTAATAATAACTTATGTATAGGTCACCCGTCGCCGCTCGCACGATCCCGCTACAAAACAATTTGTTTTTACAAAAATGTCGTCGCCTTATGTGTTACTTACATTGATACTCAACTTAAAGGCCGAAATACTCGAAAGCAGAATTTTATCTTGAGGCTAACTCACACGTCATTCCATCGACTTTTTGTGGTTCCTATGTGGTTAGAATTTGGTACGTGTGAGTTAAGCCTAACTGATGGTTACCACAATTTAAAACAGATTGTTAGGACAAATTCCTTCTAATGGTTTTAGCAGACACTTGGTTGACAAAAGGTGTTCAAAACTTGAGGATCCATCAATCCTATTAGCATAAGTAGCTAGGCAGTATTAGCATAGGCAGCTAGGCAGTACGAGTACGCATTTGACATTTTGTTTATACGCATTACACAAATGGCACGTGTGGCTTGTAATTACAAGCCACACTTAAATCACGAATTGATAGGCCATTATAAAAGCATTATGAAAATAGTATGCCTAGGAGTTTCATTGTATGAGACATAAATGTGTCCCGAATTTATTTTAAAATGTACCGTCCCGTGTTGACCACTTTTAACATTTCATATTGTTTACTTTAGCCTGGGTTTGCTAGTCACATACGTGTTTCGGGGACTGAAATATTTTTGTCCAACGTTTATTTCGAGTTCGTCCGACTAGTTTCGAACTCGGACAGATCTCTTAGTTTTTAGCTCACAAAGTCTAGGTAGGAGCTAGTAGATACAAGTACTTCGTATATGACTGAACTGCAATTACTAACACAAATACAACTGTATAAATTTAATGTAACATCACCATTGCACTCGATGGGAACTTGCTGTATTTCGCCACAAAGCTTCATGTAATTCTGTCTTCTATGACCAGCCGAACGTGTGATGGTGTATCGGCGACGACGTACAATGCTAAAACTAATGGCGTTACATGTGACTAACTTATCTGTCCATCGCGCACGCGCACATCAAGCCTTCTTGTATCACGTGGCCACATCAGCTGTTGGCTGCAAAGTATAATATTAATGAAATTAGCATTAAGGAGAGGGACAAGAGGAACGCAAATTAGGGCTTCTCGGGGTCATGGCCTTCTGGGCTCCAGGCCCTGAACTGTGCCAGGATAAGTTCATATGCATGTATAGGTACAGACACTGAATCCAGAAGCTACTCAAAAGCAATATGTTAAAACTTAAATCACTAACATTAGGGTACTCAACTCAGAATGTCACAGCACATATTTTAAGTATCAGCGAAATCCAGAGCCAGTTCATAATTACAACACAAGTGGATACTTGTAAAATAAATGATAATATGTATTGTTACAACATACTCCAACCAAAAGGACTGGGCCACATCAGCCGAGGTCAGAAGTGTTTGGAAAAGGGAAGTCTTAGACAATACAGTTCAAACAGAGTGCTCCAAGGATCTTTTGGCGCCTGAATGACATTGACGTTGGCGTTGTTGGTATACATTTGTGAAATTGTCACAGAAACTGTATTGATAAAACAAGATGGCGGCGTTAGTTCCGATTTTAGCCACGCGCCAAAAGGTCCATGTAGCGTTGTTGGTAGATAATGTTACACTCACCATTTACAGATGTTATTTCCTAGCCTGCAGCGCGTTGGAGAGCCAGTCCATCGCCTGGTCGAGTCCCTCTCCACGCACGGCTGAAGTCTTGAAGATCTGGAAGGTACGGTCGCGTAACGCGTCCAGACCTAACGCCTGGTGCACTTCGGCCACCGTCAGACAGCCGGCCATGTCCTGCTTGTTGGCTAGGACTACCAGTATTGCATTGGCTAGTTCTTCCTCCTGGAATGTTAAAGGAGGTTTTACTTAGTTACTGAACAGTATGCTGGATGATAAAAGAGTTGTGTATTGGCTTAGAATTGTAGAACTAGAACTGATGAGTAACATGTAGGAATACAGCAGGTCTTTTACTTATATATTTATTTTTTAATAAGAATCAATTGAGATGCTTGAGAAAATCTTGAATGTTTATTGTTTTTTTTTTTTGTATAGAACCTGCTTTATATTCATTAAATGTATTTAAAAAGTAGGAAGTAGAAAAAATATTACTATTTTAATAAAATTAAGGACAAAACATCAGGGAATATCGAGAAAAAGCAAACTAACTGACTTTTTTGTTATATCTGGACTCTATCACTACAGTATATTATTTATTTATTTAAACTTTTTGCACACGAAAAGGTTCAACGGCGGACTTAATGCCTTAGGCATTCTCTACCAGTCAACCAAAGGTGGTGAAGAGATTAGATGGCAGGTGCTTTGGTTGAGCCGAAAAATGATAAAAAAAACCTATTAAAATGATTGAATTATAAATAAAAAAACGTACACAAATACATAAATAGGTTAAAAACCTATAATATACATACATACTATTTACTATAATATATAAACGTATAAATATAGTAAAATATATAAACATGTAATATAATACCGGGTTAATTTTCAAAGACCAGCCAAATCTAAGGATGTGGTACAGACAATCAAACTGAACAACTTTCTCCATGGGACCAATATTGTATTCGCGAAAAATTTATCAACTGTCCCTTAGAAAACTTCAATACCTACTCGACCTAAACGTATGGGACGACTGAGTTTTTATTCGCGAATACGATGTTGGTCCCATGGACAAAATTGTTCAGTTTGATGGTCCGTACACCCTTAAATTTGGCTGGTCTTTGAAAAATAACCCTGTATAACGTGTAATATAGTAAAATATAAAACCGTGTAAACAAATTCAAGGGAGAGATCAAATTAAATTATCTAGCGAAACTGTGCAGACGCGATGGGTATTGACTTCACTACATAGTATAAAACAAAGTCGCTTCCCTGTCTGTCTGTCCCTATATAAGTATGCTTAGATCTTTAAAACTACGCAACGGATTTTGATGCGGTTTTTTTTAATAGATAGAGTGATTCAAGAGGAAGGTTTATATGTATAATAAATGCATAATATAGTAGAGAAACACTGATAATTTTAGAGGTTTCTAATGTGATGTCGTAAATAAACACATTTTTTTGCGCTTACATTGTAAACGCTGGCTGAACCCTTCGAGATACATCTAAATAATGTACTACAGTATTGTACACCTTAAAAAGGTCTACAAAAAAGTCCGCGATGGTATATGTCCTTAACTTTTTACGAGAAATAATGGCTTATTTAAGAAGCAATTTTAGGCAATACAGCATTAATCCTTATCCAATGCCAAGTACCTTAAAACATTGTGCATTTCATATAGATCATTATGGCCCTTTACAGCATGTAATTTAAATGAATATTTTCGAAGATATTACAGATTTAAAATGCAGGTACATAGCGTCTGCGGCGGCGGGCGGTACCGGCCGGGGAGCCGGCCGGTAGCGCTTGCCTGTAAGTAGCGCGTCGAAGGCCGGGCTGCGCCCTAGCCCGGTTAAGCAGTCGACAACCTCATAGGTTGAACTGCGAGGTGCCATTCAAAAAAAAAAACGGGCTGCGCCCTATACCACTTTATGATTAGCAGCGATCGCACGCGTTTATCGGAGCTCAGCTAACAATTATTAGTACTGTATTTTTAATTTTATATTATTTAGTATCAGCATTGCACCCGTGCGAAGCCGGGGCGGGTTGCTAGTACATGATAAAATAAAAAAATTAAATTAATTTGAGGTTTTTCTTAGGGGTCAACGACCACTGGCAGTTGTTTAAACTGAAGAATCAGTTCAGAAAATGTGACTTGTCGTATTTAGATATCGATACCAATCACGACTGTGAAGTATACACAAAAAACCAGATTTTTTTTTAACTGATATTCAAGTAAATACGCTAACAGCAGTCGAACACGAAAGAAACCATCAATTTCATTTAATTTTTTGGTTATCATGTTTAAATATCGTTAACATCACGTCTTCAGTTTCGTTAGTTAATTTAATTTGACTTTTATATTCTAGTGTGATAAAGCCGCGTAAAGGCGAAAAAAGATAACTAGAATCACATAGAAATTTGTTATTTTATGTGAATACAATTCATATGCCTAGCATATGAATTATGCATATGAATTGTCCTTTTCCCAATAATGTTGGGGTCGGCTTCCATTCTAACCGGATGTAGGTGAATACCAGTATTTCAGATGGAGCGACTGCCTATTTGACCTCCACAACCCAGTTACTGGGTAATACGATACCCCGTGGTAAGACTGGTTGTGTAACTTTCGGGCTTCTGACTTCACTGTAACGACTGTCAAAGATCCACGAATGACAGCCGGGACCAACGGGTTAGCGTGCTTTCCGAGGCACGGAGAGGTCTCGGTATGTAAAGATGGTCACACATCCACAGACCAATCGCGGCAAGCGTAGCTTAACCTGATCGATCGACCTATGCGGCTGTTATTATTTAGCTACAGGCCCCACTCTCTTTATGTGAGCACAATTATGGGTAATTAATAAAATAATAACATAACTACTTAGATCTTTGAAAACAAAGGTATTGAGGAAATAACTACATAGTTAATACAAGAAATTACTTCCTCAGTAAATCTGATTGAGTCAGAAAATGACATACTTTTGATAATATTTAGTGGGTAAATGTAATATATACTAGCAATTACTTAACTTTTAGACCATTTACACTATCATTGTTTTAATCTTTATGAACAATCAGTTAAAAATGAGCAATCATCCAATCTACATGACACATTCATTAAAATTAACAAATTGTAATGTTTAAAGTTATGTTAAAAGAAAAATGTATTAATAATTGTAATCAGTACAAGATACACCTAGCATGAAAACAACTACATAATTATGAACAAATTAATTATAATATACAACGTGCAACGTTAAATGCGCAAAACCTGAAAATAGTTTGATCAGAATAACAAGCAGAATTAATTGAACCACTTTTTAATATTGGTCACATTTTTCAAAAAATCTTCATTAAAAAAACGTTGCCGTGTCTATTTAGTAATAGGTGAAGCAAGCCAATGTCAGCGCGGCGCAGCGTCCCGTTGACGACTCCTCCCTCGGTAAAGCGTCGTCGCAGACGCAAGAAACGATCAGAATGGCCAGTAAAACTAAAACAGCACATAAAACCTTTACAATTTTTTTATGACTTATTTTCTCTCTGAAATAGGTCAATTGAATTAAAAATCAGTTGGGGTGTCTGAGGTTTTGCGCATTTAACGTTACACGTTGTATAGGAGCGTGCCCCCAGTCCAGTCTTATGTTGAAGTACATAGTCATGTTAGAGTCCTATTTGTGTGAAATACTCAAGTACACCAATCAATTTCATAATATCGTAAACAGAATACAGATAGCTAAAATACACTTAGTACAAACACATTACACACTTTAGTCTACTACTATTTTATTTTGTATACATTAACTACTTCATCTTTTTACCTATTGTGGTACAGTAATTTTATTTTAGGTAAAACATAAAATAAGTTCTTAAACTTAAACTGGTTAAAGCTAATTAATACAATGATCGATAGTTGTAATTAAATTACAGCTCATTGTAGTATTTCATTAGGAAATAGCCACATCGAGTGCTTTCTAGTGGATCCAGTTGATTAAGGTCTTACGGCCCAGTATCAGCTTGTTCATAGTCACCCTAGATTTTCTACATTTTCTCAACAAAGTGGGAGGATAGTTTTTTAAAATAAATAATGTTTCCGGATGCTACATCTATTATATTATTTCTGTTATTCCGGATACTATGTTTATGCCACAGTAAATTGAAAAGTGAACTTTCAATTAAGTCCATCATCATAATTAGCCTACAATATGCCCACTGCTGGGACACAGGCCTCCTCTCTTCGAGAGGGAGTGGGCTATAATCTACCACATGGGCCCAGTGCTGGTTAGTAGATGTCATATGTCTTTGAATCTTTAGTTAGGACATGCTGGTATTCTCACAATGTTATCCTCCACCGTTTTGAGCACCTGCCTGGGTTCGAACCTACAACCTACAGCTCGAAAGTCGGGGCTGTTGCCACTGGGCCACCACTACTCAGTCAATAAAGTTGACTAGTCTAAATACACGCAACACAAACTAAGGAAAACTGAACACTCAAGATGATTCATGATAGAGAGACGCACTGCCACTTACCCTCAACATGTGCACCAATTCATCTTTAGATATCCCTATTCGATCTCTATCAGCTGAATCTACTACATATATTATTGCATCCGTGTTCCCGTAATAACATCGCCAGTAGGGCCTGGAAACAACAACAATAACAAATCAATGTCACATTACTTACACAAGTATGAATGTACTTCGGGCATTGTGTAAAGACACAGAAGGTTGTCAATGACACAAGAACAATCACCGTGTCTAAACAGGACCTAACCTATACATTGCACAACACTAACTCACCTAATACTGGTCTGTCCACCAAGATCCCACACTTGAAACTTTAAGTTCTTATATGTGACTTGTTCTACGTTAAAACCGATTGTAGGAATGGTCGTCACCACCTCTCCAACTTGCAGTTTGTACAATATCGTCGTCTTCCCGGCACCGTCCAAGCCGAGAATCAAAATCCTCATTTCTCGCGCCCCTAGCAACCCTCTGAAGTAACTGAATAGACCACCTGCAATATACCAACACAGTTACATTATTATCAAAGTGCTAAATACGATTAAAATACATTTTTATGACAATTAAATTCACTTACCCATTTTCTGATAAGCCTAGCCTATTTTAATGCATTAGTTGTTACGTCTAAGGAATGATTTTGTAATTATGTGTGCGCATCAAATGTTCCCAATGTTTTTATTTTTATTATCTACACTTTCAAATTATTTATTCAAGCACTTCAGCGATAAATACAGAACATTTTATCGTAGAACCTAGCAAATCATTTGACGTGTAAGCAAGCACTCAACGTCGGTTGCCAGCGCAATAATATATTTAAAAACGATGGATGACAGTTCATTAATACAAAAAAAAAACTAAAGAAAATGATGACAACATTAGAGGATTAAAGAAACGTTAAAATATTTATATAGTGACATGATATTTAAATTATCTTTTTTTATTCAATATTACATTAAAATTACTCACATTGTTTGTTCATAATAATTACGTTGTAACATTTCATACCAAATATCTGTATTTATCATAGACATATATAAATATGGACTGGAAATACCTACGAAAAAAGGGTGCCTACCTACAACTCATATTGTCTCAAAAAATGGCTGCCATTGCTAGGGTTGTATCAATCAAGGAACATTGGTGTTACTATAACGAGTATCGATACTAAATACGAGTCGTACTAGTTATCACGTTTGGATCATAATATAGTATACTAACTTATAGTCCGTTCCAACTAAGGTTGCCTACTTTATAGTAACGTATCCTAGTTTATTTTCGATAAACATACTTTATAATTTTGTATAAAAATACAGTATGCGAAAATACTTTATTTCTAATCTTTTGTGAAAGTTGTGGAATATGATTTATTTATTTATTATTATTTTTATGTATGTAATTAATATATATCTATTTATTTATTTCAGGCCAAACGGCCAGGCTATTATTAATCAATCATTTTAATACACATTTACCAAAAATGCTGTGGGAACAGAGTTATCATGTAATCTCATTACATCAAGTGTTCTATTGAAACAGCTTTCTTCAAAGTGAAGTGAACAGAGGTACCATTCTTTATGTCGGGGATTAATATTTTCTTCACCAATAGCCTCTAACCACTTTTTCTTTAGTCCTTCCTTTTTAGGAAACCTATAAAAAGTGCAAGTATTTTTATCAATAAATAATTTTGGTTACAGCTATATTATATTAGCATATGAAACTAAAATCAATAGGAAAGGTCAGAAGCTATGTGCACGGTTCCAATTGGTGGTTTCTATGGAGAAGAGTCGGCAAGAAACTCCACGGTTACTCAAAATAATTGGCTTTTACAATGTTAATAGGTAGGGGAGGACAGTGTAGGCCTGTCAACAAGTACCAGGTACTTAAAAAAATAGAAGACATTGTAAAAGCCAATTGTTTTTAAAAGAGTAACCGTGGAGTTTCTCGCTGGTTCTTCTGCATAGGAAACCACCATTTGGAACCGTGCATCTAGCTTCTGACGTTTCATAAGTGCCCATGTAGGTTTATGTGAAAGAAAATACTTTGATTTTGGTGCTGTGAACCACGGGCCGTAACTAGCAAGGTCAATCGGAGCTAATAAGACGCAGGACTATTTATGTTAACATAGCAGAATATACCGATATCGTTCCAGCGGAGGAACTAGTTCCGGAAACTATTAGGCAACGGTACAAAACTATTCTATTATGACATATTATTGTAAACAAACGAATGAATTAACAAAATAATAAAAAGGTCTGTTATACGGAAATTCACCCAAATATCAATACTTTAGCCATAAATTCATGATCGCGTTACAATTATATCATCGAAAGTCTATTATTGTATGTGTTATTGCATGAAAACCGGCAACTAACCTGTGCAAAGAAAGTTGAGGTTGATTTTCATTCTTCCTTGCACCACACTTCACAATACAACACACAGGCATGTTGAATTGCTGTTTTTCAACATTTACATGCAGTTTTAAAGGTAAAGTCCTCGTAATTTTCTCGCAAATCTCAATAATACAAAAAATAAACAACCATTTGACAGCTGAACTACCACGAAACTTGTCGACAAAGATGGCTGCTCTGGCACCTACCTACAACCGTGTATAGAATAACAGGGCATCTCCTGTTATATCCCATCTCAATGGTATTTATGTTTAGTGCAAGCAAATATCTTCATCCATACAGCCTTACAACATTGAATTAATTAATCAAACAGGAAACCACTCACACTTTATTATTTACATTTTAAGATGGTTAAATACAATTCTAACAAAACAATGGGTAAAATAAAGTTTCTCTTCCCATTGCATCTTTGCCTTGCTAAAATTCTTTAGCAAAGTGTTGCATGTCACCGACATAACTTTATGGTAGCGCGACTGAGAACGAAGGCGTAAGATGCAGTGACCTCATTTCAACTCGGTTGGAATCAAAAGAACAGTGGAGTGGACGAAGACTCCTACACCTACAACGCGACTTCCAAGACTGTTGTGTTGAATCCTCGAGCTTTTTTTGCTTCAGAGCTTTTCTGGTGATCGCTATCACCGCAGTAAATTGTGGCTTAGATACTGGTATTGCAACTCCTGGTAGTTAGTTGCAATACCAGTATCTGGAATTTAATGGGGCAACGGGCTTGCCCAAGGTACCCCTAAATACTGCTGTATCCTTACTTGGAATTGAATTATCGACGTTTTCGACCTACTAGTGATTCCAAAAGCAATCCTGTCTCTATTAAACCCTTAATTCAAAATCACTCATCATATTGCATTTTCTACCATTTTCAATCCATGAATTTCATATTAATAATCATGTAAGTAGCTGAGTATTGTGAACTCACCACTCTTTATTTTGTTAGTTCATGTAGGTACGTAAATATAACCACAGATTATAATATTAGGTTGACAACTTATAAGCCCGCCACTTTTTCGATCGATTTCTAGAAAGTTACAGAAGCTTCTACAATACTTAATTCACTACAGTATTGGTCACCCAATCATTGGACAACTGAACTTCAAGCAGTAAAGTTTACAAAAAATATGGAAATTTCTCGAAGGGAACGTTGACTGCTATTACTTCATGAATTTTGCTTAGGTCGAAAAGCAACCGAAGCAACTTTCAATACGTATATGTACAGACGCCAGCACATCAAGCTACCCGAAACTGTCAGATTTTCCCAATCAATTTTGAACCTTATGCTTCAGCGATAAAGTTGAAAATCTATTAAAGAAATCTGACAGATTGTAGTAGCTTGATGTGCTGGCGTCTGTACATTGGTGGGTGAAGGTGTGCTCTCATATGATAGGTAGATACCGCTAAACATGGTTCAGGAGATTCAAGGAAGGAAATTTCGATCTTCCCTCATCCAGGACGTCGGTCTCCTACAATAAATGAAAAGGAATTAGAAACCCTTAGAGAAATGGATTCTAGATTAAGTTTTTAAGTTTGGCAGAACTACTTCACTGCTCTCATACTGCAATAGAAAAACATCTCCATGCTTTGGGGTTCACCTGGAAATATTCTATTTGGTTGCCACATGAACTAAACAAAATTTCAACTTCAGAAAAGAGCCAACACATGTATGGAGTTGCTAAGTTTTCCCCGTAGCAATGCGTGGTTGCGTGATGTAATAATAGAAGATGAAAAGTGGGTCCTGTATGTCAATTACACTCGTAAGCTCCAGTAGCTCAGAGCTGAGGACACAGGCGCACCGACAACAAAGACAAGTAAAAACTTTCATTGTGTGGTGGGGAAGAAATATGATTATTTCCTGGGGGCTTTTGCCAACTAATAATACAATCCCTACCAATAATACTCACTGTGAACAACTGGATCGTATTGCAGCTAGATTACCTGCCGAAGAATCAAAGTAAAGTGTACCTCTTACATGAAAAGGCCCGACCCCATACAGCTAGTGACTCGTGAAAAAATTGTTTCATACCTTCTGATTTCCACTTGTTTCGTTCCCTGTCTCATTATTTCATCATCGACCTAGCCTCGTCCCAACTATGTTGGGATCGGCTTCCAATCTAACCGGATGCAGCCGAAGCTCTGTTTCATTATTTACAAGACAAAAAATTCATGGATGGGGAACATCTGAAAACCGAACTCTCCAACCTCTTCAGTCAAAAACCAAAAGACTTCTACAGAAAAGGTATTTTGTCTTTACCAACGCGTTGGCGACAGGTGATAGAAAACGATGGTGCTTACATAATTAAGAAATAATTGTATTTAGTTATTTAAAAAATAAAGTAATCTTGTGTTGTGAGATAGTGGGTTTATTAGTTGCCAACCTAATATATTCAAATTACACAAAAAAAACGAATAAAATTAAACACTTAGCTTCCACAATTAGACATTTTTCATGATTTATTTGTAGAAAGAAATAATTGCACAGTTTAGAGTAGCCTTGTATTGATACAATCTGACTCACTAATATATACTTACATGGTGGTTTTCCAAGACGTTTATTTACTACCTGGTTGGCGTACTTACTACTACTTATATTAGGTACCTAACTATGTAGATAAGTGCGAGTACCTATGTAATTGTTTCCGCTAGGTAAATGAGTTAACGAGGCATCCCAGTTGTCATGCATGACTGTCCAAGAATAAGAAGCTCTTTCGAACAGGACACGTTACCTTAATACCAATAGCACTGCAGTCCTTTACCCTCAAAGTGGATGGCATTTAGCAGTGAGTGGTGTATTATGTACTATCACTTCTATTTCGCCATTTAACCTAAAGGCCATGTAATAAAGGGCGCCAAACCGTTTTCCATGTAGGTACCGGGCAGTGGGCATAGTTCAAAATATCGGGTTGTTGCTCACTTTGTAATTAAACCAGGAAACTTAGCCGTGCTACGTAGGTACATACCTTATTCAACTTTGTACTGGAGATCTATTTACTAGATTCCATTATGTGCTGGAAACGACTAGTTAACGGTAAGATACCCAGTGGTTTTAGTCATCAGGAGACCAAAATATAGGTACATCTTGGCCAGTAGAAGGGGCCTCCATGAATATCATTACAACATAGGTACTTGTAGGTACCTAAGTGAATATCTGCCACGTAAGTCATATACCTAATTTTTTTTATTCTGTCATATTTTAATTGTATGAATATGTTATATGATATATGTTATGTATGTATATGTCCCAATAAACAAAATAAAATAAATACATAAAATAAAGTATCGTAAGTAAAGTAGGTAATGAAATACTAGATCATAGAAGATTGGAAGCGGGCCATTTGGTGACATCTATCAAGTTCATCAAATCATAAAGAGTTGTTAACCCTTATGTGAGTGACGAGGTACCCGGGTGCCATTAGCATTTTCAAATTTAAAATAAGGGTTAATTAATCAATAATATAATATTATTTTTTTCTTTAAAATGGTAAAGGCACCCGGGTACCTCGTCACTCACATAAGGGTTAACCACAGTATCGGTCGGCTGTAAAATCAAATTCAATCGTAAAATTCAGAAACCGGAAATTGGTGACAGATACCAAAATATCCTGAGGATCATTTTGAGTATGAATGTGGAAGGCTCTATATAAGAGTACCTAAGGGAGAAAAAAAAACTATGGACGGAATATGTGAAGGATAATATGGCTAGAAAGGCCGTGACTACTGAGATCGCAACTTATAGAGAAGTATAGAAGAAGATGACATGCGGTCCCGACCCCAAATTAATTGGCATAAGGGGGGGTGTTGATGTCAGCTAAATGACAAGTAGGTACAATAAAGGTCGAGACACCGCGCTATCCGCTAGCTGTGAGATAAGCTACGTAACACCGGCTGACGTAGCGTGACGTCACTCCGCGACCCCGCCTCCGCTGAGCGGAGCAGCGTACGCGCACGGCACATCGGGAACAGTGATCCATCGCGCTAGACACACCGACTATGAATAATGATTGATCAAGCGCAGAATATTTATGACAGTATCTAAGAACAATGCTTGTAAGAGTATGTACAGCGAAAGCTTTTCTAATGAATTTTGTAATGGTGTTAGTTTCAAAAGATTTTCGAGGAAAGGTTGAGGAGAATATCCTACAATGCATTCTGGGAGTTTCATTTTAGGCTAACTGAAGACTGTGGACATTTTTAGAGGATGTTGTCAACGCTGACGACAGCTAGTTCAAAAGTCAGAGCCATAATCAAGAAGAAAGATTCCCTTAACCCTTTCCAACCGAGTTGAAGTGATCGTGAGTTTCGACTTTACAAAATTCTGAGCACGATCGAGCGACTATCAAATTATTCCTGATCCTCGCGTACGTGAGGATCCGACTGCTGAAGACCAGGTTGCCGGTATGAGATTTTTTCTAGTATTTTTCCCAGGACCTCTGAACACTTTCCAAAGGATTAATAAGTTTTTACTGATCTATGGGAAATTTTAACTCCCGGATGCAAGGGGATACGGAAACTACAGAAAGCCATGTGTAACAATCCTTCCTTTAGTTGGGTTCTTCTTTTTTTCTTCCTTCCTTCCGCCTTCATACTTCTCGTGAAAAAGTCAATAGTTACAGTCCGCCTGTCGAGAGAATGCGTTTCTGATACCTGTCAGTGTGACCATTCCAGTAGCTAATAAAGATCAAATTCGCAAAAAACGTATTCGTTTGTATGATACTAACAGGTGTCAAGAACGCATTCTCTCGTCGTTCACACTGTAAAATATAGGCCAAAATCAGCCTGCTTCATCCCACACCTGGACAAAGGCCCCCCAAAAGTAAACAATAAAATAATATATAAATAATAATATATATATGGTGTACATAATAAAGAGTATTCTATTCTATTCTAATGCTCAAATATTTTGTCATAGCTACTCAATACTGATATATATGATACTTACAGGGTTTGTTTGTACGAATCATGCAAAACAGACGAATGTGGGCAATATCAACAGTTTTACAACATCCCACGATCTAACCGCTGCTAAGAATAAAGTATAGTATCCCAAGTTCTTAGCATCATTGGTGAGGCCACTCCTCTTCTCAGTAATCTCTCTTTTTTCTCTGTTTCTCCATTTCTTCCCTTTCCTGGAGGTAGATTTATGTAAATGACTATATTTGAGCAACGAATTTTAGAACTTCGAAGCTTTAAAACTTAATATTTAACGAATGCCTCGTGAAAAGAAGTGAGGTAGATTAGCGTATAGTCACGAGAATATACAGCGTGTAACGGAAGGGGGGTATCAACCCTGAAGGAGGTGAATGTGCTCATGAAACTCAACAACTTTCCCCAAAGAACATAGGTCGAAATATGAAAAAAAAATTTGGCCCTCCCATAGTAAATCAATCAGCTGGTAGTCAGTTTTGTAAGGGAGGGCCAATTTTTTTTTTCATATTTCGACCTATGTTCTTTGGGGAAAATTGTTGAGTTTCATGAGCACATTCACCTCCTTCAGGGTTGATACCCCCTTTTCGTTACACGCTGTATACGTTACACTTACCTACACAAGATTCAAAATCGATAGTCATAGAAATTTTATGATGTTACGAACCTATAATAAACTACTATTTTCGAAACTATACTATTATGAAGAAGGTCTTCACTCAAAGTTAATTAATTAATTAATTTAATCCCTATTTCACGAGAAAATCGCTTTTGAACTTAACCTAAGTCTAGGGTGCCTATGTATGCTCGTGACGGTACATGACGTTGTCGTTGACATCATTCCTGTACCAACAATGTTCCTACTATTATTTAGTTAACAATCGAGCTGGCATAGCCTCTCTACCTTTTTCAGATCCATCTACTTATTAAAACCATACAAGAAAACATTTTCAGTGAAAACATTGCGCATTTAAAACGACCTACAATTTCTACGCAAATAGGTGCAGATTTTAGTTCAACAAACCTTGTAAATCTGGACTTTAAAGGCATATGTCTAACCGCTGACATTTATGGAGATTTAATGATGATGCCGACTTCTTCCGATCGAAAATTCCGCAGGGGAATACAGAAAGAGTAATATGGATCACTTTCCCACAAACATTTTAATGGCTGGTATTATTTTGCCACATATAGTTAAAGCATATTCTTAGAAAAGACAGAAAAGTACATCTTTTAACTATTTATTCGCTGCAAATCCATTTAATGGGCACTTTAATTGCTAAACATCTGGTACCTACAGTGGCAAACATAAACATTTAACATTGTTTTTACCATGAGCGCTGATTCACACTGCTAATTCCGTAAGATTCGGTATTTATAGGTAACGCGAATATTTTGGATTATTTTTAACGTAAACCGATGATGATGGATGGTCTAAATATTGAACTCTACATATATAGTTTTGCCCGCGACTCTCTCTGCTTGGAGCTGAACAGTATTTTTCTAATTGCATGATCATCATTTCAGCCGATAGACGTCCACTGCTGGCCATAGGAATCCCCCAAGCACCTCCACTTTGACCGGTAGATACTGTGCTTTCCGCATCCAGCGGATTACTGCGTCCTTCACAATGTCTACGTCTTCCGGTACGCGGTCTCCAAAACCAGAACCTTTCGTAGTTGCACAATGCTTTGACAAATTAATAAACTCACGGAATGACTTTTACGTTGATTGAAACAATCAAATAGCTATAAAACAGCTTTTTGTGTGATGGGCTCCTTAGGATGGGGTACCTTAGGTATTTCTTTTACAAAAATGGTTCGTCATCAGTTTCGTTTTAAAATAATTTTGTGTAAGTACAAACACGGATACAGACATAATGCCATTAGAATTTTCTTATAGCAGTATATATTTAGATCGTCCATCATGCCATGGTATTTATAATGCGGGTGAATCACGTTCATTAAAATCAGGCGTATGTAATCTATTGTTTTTACTCGTAAGATCTCACGTGAGAGAGGAATGTCTGACTAGTTAACAATAGGCCATGCGTTGTTGTTTACGTTATACGTAGACTATTGCTCCTTTATTTTTACATTGCTTAAAGTTAAGAGACGCTTAAACGTCAAAAACTGTTAAACCGTTTGGTCCTAATCATTACTCAACGTCAACGTTTAAAAACAAAACAAAACGTTTAAAAAGCAACGTTTACAAATAAACCCTATTTATACCTATCTAAATTCTGCCCCGTTGGTATAGTGTAGTTATCGAATTTGCATTGGCTCCTTAGTTCCATCCCCAGGTCCGGCTAAGCGTTAAGTATTGCGTTTTTCCATCAGGAATTTCTCAGTAGCAGCCTCGAGTCCGTATTCCGTCGACTCTTGTGGCGATTCTTGGGGAGGCCTATGTTCAGCAATGAACGTTTTTCGATATACTTTTTAGTTACGAAAACCCTGGTTTGCGGTGAACTCCTGAACGGATTTCTTGCAGTGAGAGCTCGGTGACCAATTTTCGTTGCGGCAAGAGGCCTTGCAGTGGGGAAATCACAGATTGACATGACGATTTAGAATTCTAGATCCGCATTTTCTTCATCGATACAATATAACCCCACGATGTTTGGCCGAAAAAACTTTCATTATTCATTCTTAACCAACGTAAAAACCTCTCGTTGCGTTTATCCGTACAGCCACCAGTTTTTATTACAACAAGACGGATGCAGATGCGGACCACGGCTAATTATCACAAGCAGAGCGAGGGCACAACGAATCGACGCTATGCTGTTATCTTCGGCAGATCTGCTACCACAGAGCATGACGAAATGGAGACGCCATGCAGTACGAAAATGGCTGGTGTATACAGAAATGTTGAATATGTCATCACAATAGTTTAATTACAAAGCCAGTCCAGTCTATATATCTATGTAGTTATAGATGGGGGAATGTGGTTCTCCAAGTTTTAAATAACGCTAATAAAGAAACTGGTGCGGTCCATGTCCATGTCCAACAGTAGACGTCTTTCGCCTGAAATGACGATGATGAATATAAAGAACGCTGGAAGACACCACTGTTAGCCAACAATTAGAAAAGGATAGATTACGCTTTCTTGCCCGACTTGTTCACTAGTCACCAAAAAGATTCGATGAGATAAAATCTGAGTAAGACAGGAGAAATCTATGCTTATGAATACTCCATTTGGTAGCTACTCCGTGTCTGCAAGCCATTTGGGGCTTTCCGCGGACATTGTGTTTCTATTGACGAAGTTAACTAAATAATACTGTTATCTATGCTAAGCGATTCCAATGTAGGTGTAATACTATTAAATAAGGATTTCCTTGGCATGGGTGTCAGACTTGTGTGTGTCTGCCATAAGAAAGAAGAATTTGTGGGTATATTAGAAGAACCAAGTTATAGGTACCTAACTATAATCTTATAGGTACATATCTACTGCCTCACTGAATGACAATCATAAGCTGAGCTCATGTTCATCTGTGCCATAGAATTATGTTGACATTCTATTAAGAAAGTGAGTCATCTTCGCTAACTACTTTGGTATAAAATGGCCTAACAGTGAATTTCAATAAATAAATTCCACTTGTTTCTTTAAACATTAGTCAGGTGCGTGCATTACAAACATTGTGTTGAAGACTTGTAGACGATAACATTATAGTTTCCTATAAAATGTAAGTTTGTTAGTCATGTGATTTCGCTACTTGCTATATTGCCCACACACCTGAGCAAGGCCGGGCTATGACGACACAGCTAGTGACGCGCATCCCTAATTTGAATTACCTACGGGGTGTAATTGTGTTTACATGTAATTACCTACAATAGCCCTGATAGCCCATGCGTAGAAAAAGGAAAATGACATCATTTCAGCCGACTGTAATAGCTCGTGGTGATTGAAATATGAGACGTAAACATCATCAGAGTACAGCAGGAAGACTATTTTACTGAATAAAAGATTCTCCATTTTCAAAAGCCTAAGCCAAGTGCTATACATAGGTCCAAGATAGAATCAAGAGTTCTTTAAAGGTCACAGCTCATTAGAGCCACCCGGCACCCACTCCGCACCGCCTCGCCTCCTGCGGCTAGTATTCTTTATATGGACAATGGACATGTATGGGTATGCACTCACTACATCAACTCCGTAGCATCACCGGATCTGACCGGACCGCGCGACGTTTATTGGTGATAACGCGGCGTCCACCCGTGGACCACCTGTCGACAGAGAGTGGACGCCGTGCGACGAGTCGGTGCGGGGTGAGTGCCGGGTGGCTCTAAAGAGCTGTGACCTTTATCCACATTGGCGGAGACGTAGTTTATCTCCTTCAGTGTACGATGTACATTGCAATATTATTATTAACTTGATGTACAGACGCCAGCACATCAAACTACCCGAAACAGTCAAATTTTCCCAATCAACTTTGAATCTTATGCTTTAGCGATAAAGTTGAAAACCTATTACAGAAATTTGACAGATTGTAGTAGCTTGATGTGATGGCGTTGACCTTTTTTATAACATATAACGCTCGCCTGCGGATTAATGGCGTAACACACTAATAGTCAGTAGCAATGGCTTTCATTTTGACAGTTCAACAACATTCATTGCGTTTTTATGTTGCTAAGTAGACAAATTTTTCAAATATACGAAGCAATGGCTTAGCAAATACCCTTCAAAATGATTCAAATCGTTATTTAGCATCTGTTACGCAATTAGGGTGCTATATTTCCCGAAAGGTTAAACAGAGGTGTACCTGTAGCACATCCGCCTCCCGCCAGGTAAGTTTAAGCTAGTTTATTCCCCTCAACCGTGCACAAATCCAAACTCCGGGCTGCTACTGGGGTACGTATTAATGGCATGCAATAAACCTTCAAACTAACGCAACATGTAATTACACTCTTTAGATTTAAATATCCTCAACGGAAGAATCTGCAACAGCAAGCGGGGAAATTAATTTCCCAAGCTCTAGGAAAATCAAGCTCGTGAGGCAGCTGTCAGTTGCACCTACGTCATCAATCAGGCTATGTGCACAAAACCGGCATTTCCCTTTATCGACGACGCACCGAAACGAATTCTCTGTAAGTTCCACTTGAGTGACGTAGGTATTGCATGCATTTCTTAGTATTAGCCATTATTTCTTTGTGGCGTGTAAGCACTTATAAATCCTGCTCAAAATAAGCTGAGCTAAGTATCTCCATATCTTATATGGAGACACTTAACAAAAGTAAAAAGCGATTTTCTTTTAAACTAACGATGTAAAAGCTAATTATTTTTAAAAGAGTAACCGTGGAGTTTCTTGCCGGCTCTTGGATCTTCTCCACAGGAAATGACCAATTGGAGTCGTGCACCTAGCTTCTGACGATTCATAAGTGTCCATGTAGGTTTATGTCAAATAAAATACACTTAGCTTCTGAGGTTTCTTAAGTACCTACCCATGTAGGTTTATGCGAAATAAAATATTTTGATCTTGATGCTTTGGTATAACGAATGATAATATTTTCAAAATTCTATTAAGATACCTAGGTCTTATTTCAGGAAAATATTGTCAAGTGTATACATCATATTGATGCTCGTGACTGTACGTTGTGAAGGAGACCGGGGATTTCCCAGAATATCCGGGTGAGGTCGCCGGAGCATGTCGGCTAATCATTTCACAGCTTATTAACTCCTCTGTACACAATGATTAGTACAGCGAATTAATTATATTGTATTAAGTCTGTTGTTGTGCGTAAATGTGCGTTTATTATGGCTTTGTTTATTATTAAACTACGCAAAAAAGTTATAAATAATTCTTTTAATAACTTCTTCGTCTTCGTCGTGTCGATGATTCAATTTAAACTATATTTTAAACAAGCATCTTTCAGTACTCAAGCATCAAAGCTAGCTCGATTCTCAAATAGTACTCTCTATGTCAGAATAACCGACTTCTCTGAAACTTGTTCATTGAAAAAGCTATGAAAGCAGTTATTGAATTGAGCTAGCTTCCAGGTTGGGTGAGTAACAATTTTCTTAAGACTGTTAACTTGAGGCTTGACTTTTTCTATATCGAGACCGGTTGTGGTATAAGTTCATATTTATGATAAGCGTTCTTTCAAAAAACCCTAGCTGCTGACAGCGACTTTGTTGGTAGAAGCACAAACCTTCTCCTTCTTTCATATGATCGTGTTGTCAAATTACTTGGGCCCAGTAGGAGCAACAAACCAAGCGCACACATTGAACTACCGCTGGTAAAGACCCGCTCAGGGGTTGATACTTGATAAAGTCTCTCTCTGTTGACTGCCCTGTTGATCTAGTAGCTGCAAGCGCTACTGCGGAGCATGAGGTCCTTGGTTTGATTCCCAGGTCGGTTCAGCAAATGGGCCTAGCAATCAGCATAAACCTATCAGTTATAGAAAAATTTTTCAGAAAAGAATCGTCAAAAAAATTTAAAACAATTTTTGTCCTCGACTGTACAAACCCGGGGTGATTTTTTTTTAAATAAAATGTTTTGTTATAGTAATTTTTCCGGTTATAAGCAATAAGTTGACATGCGTTAGAACTCTAAATTGGTCATCAGGCCAGCACCCTAATTGCGTAACACTCTCAATTTGAATCATTTTGAAGCATATTGCTAATTCATTGCTCCACATGTTCGACAAAAGTGTTTGCTCAGCAACATAAATAACGCAATGAATGTTGTTGAACTGTCAAAATGAAACCCGTTGCTACTGATAGTGTGTTACGTAATTACCCTGCAGGCTGCATACAAAAATGTCCATCATTCTTTACATTTGCAGTTGAAAATAATAAGAGATTTGGTTTTCAACTACAATGATCAGTTTTGTTTTGGGATATCTAGGTATATCTTTTTATCCCGAGTACGGAACCCGTAAATTGTGCGGGTAACCGAAGTCTATACCTTGTAATAACTATGCCATCACAACATTGTACGCTTAGAGCTGACTCATTTCATATGAATCCGTTCGGAGCATTCACCTGTAAAACTTTTTAATATTCAGTGAACGTGGTAACTAGATGAGCACAGTCTATGAACAAATGTGATGAAATACCTTACTTAAATGGTGAGGTCAAATTATGACAAATACACATGTAGGTACCTACATATGTGATAATCGGCCTTCTCTGCTGGGGTTTCCTCCAAAGATTATATAATACTATAAAGTTCTTCACTTGATGATGTGGAATAGCGCTTCATTTATTAAGTACTCATTTATCTCTCGGTCCCATTACGTCCCATTACTCGAAAATATAGCAACAACCATAGACCAGTTTTTCCTACTTTCCCTTGTGTGTAATTAGGTTTCCCAATAATGTTTAATTATGTTCTCAATTTTAACATAACTACATAACATCACGCCTGTGATCCTCGAAGGGTTCGGCAGAGATGTACCTACAGTATCTCCCTATAGTACCTCCCTATAGTACCTCCCTAAAGTACCTCCCTACAGTACCTCCCTATAGTACCTCCCTAAAGTACCATTACCCTATAATACCTCCCTAAAGTACCTCCCTATAGTACCTCCCTAAAGTACCTCCCTATATTACCTACCTATAGTACACCTGCATTCGCCAGTTTGTTAAGTCTATGTAAGGGGGGGGGGGGGGCAGGATAGTCTTAATTTTAAATAATAAATATTGTACGGAACCAACGGCCACGGTGTACGAGTCGAACTCGGTAATAAACGTTTTTTTTACTAAGTAGGTATGTAATACAGACAAACAATTTGGGAAATTCCTGCAATAAGTAAAACTCGTAAAAAGCTGTTATAAATATCTTAATCCGGATGCCGTTTTGTAATTAAACAAAATGAAAATATTAGAAAAAATAAGATAAAGTAATTTGCGAATTAATATTTTTAAGTAGGTAAGGAATTCGTTAATAGTTTTCCGGTGGGGAATGCCCAAAACAAACTCGACGTTCAAAAAGTAACTAATCAGTAATCTTAAGTAGGTATCCAAAGGTTAGGCTGATGAAGGCAGATAAGGATTCCCTTTATCATCCATCACCAGCCTAGCCTTTTCTCAGCTATGTCGGGGTCAATTTCCAGTCCAACCGTATGCAGCTGAATACAAGTATTTTGCATGGAGCGACTGCCTAGCTGGCCTGCACAAGCCAGTTACTGGGTTACACGATACCTTTTGATAAGAATGGTTGTCACGACTTTCAGACTACCCGTAACGACGTCAAAGATTTGCGAATATCAGCCAGAACGATGTTGGGGTCGGCTTCCAATCCAACTGGATGCAGCTGAATACCAGTATTTTACAAGAAGCAACTGCCTATCTCAAACTCAAATTCATATCATTTATTTCAAATAAACCAATTACAGGCACTTTTGAATTGTCAAGGATATCGAACCTAGGTTGGATATCTGACCTCCACAACTCAATTACTGGGTAATACGACACCCCTTGGTAAAACTGGTTGTTAAACTACCTAAATCTTAACCTATAATAAGTTGATATTATTGTTTGGGGTCGCGTGAACTCGTGTGGTACCGAAAACTTAATTGACAAAAGCGTGTACTTCATTTTAAACAATAGATGATGATCTAACCGGAATTAACTTAAAAAGTGTTACATTAAGTATGATTATCACACAGCACACTGAACCTATTATTAACCAATTTAACCTACAGATACCTATTTATAATAATGATTTAATTATTTATTTTATTTTACAGTTTTTGGAAAACTTACAGCTAAACACTTTTGCACGATTGCGAGTAACAGAAATAAGGCCAAGTTCAGGCCGTGTTCATTCATTGCGCCATTGTAGATAACCGTGAGACACGCGCGATGTTTTACTTTAAAATAGGTATCTTATAATGTACGTAAATCAATTAATTTACATTCCTCCGATACCGGCCACTATCGTGGGAGAAAAACGCTCTTAAACATAAAATATAGCGAATACTAGGTTTGCACACGGCTCCGTCTGTGGAATTAGGAAGTGGACAATGTCCACTGTTTACTTTATACACGTGGCTTAAAGAAATACGTTTTTAAATTATATTTGTCATTTTGTTTTTATCACAGAATGTATGACTTGTTCAAAATTAAGTAGGTACTTAATTTTGAATGTCGTTTAGAAATTGTCATAAACAAACACTCTGTTGCCTCTAAATAAATAAAGATTAAAAAAAAAAAAAAAAACACTGTTAATAACCGCAATTTTATTGGAATTACGCAATTCATTATCATCATCCATCAGCCTACAGCAGTCCACTGCTGGACATAGGCCTCTTCAATTGCACGCCATTCAACTCGGTTTTCGGCAACTCTCATCCAGCTGCCACCAGCCACCTTACGTAGATCGTCGTTCCACATAGCCGAGGGCGTCCTACCTTATGTTTACCGAATCGCAACCCTCCGCTTGAGAACCCGTCTACCCCAACAGTCATCGGTTCTACGGCTATATTACACAATTTATACGCATAAAAAGTTATCTCTCATTATTTTCCACTAGAGATTTATTAATAAAACGCAAACATAACAAATATTCCCCAGATTGCTGTATCTGCGGAATATTTGTTATACCTAATGATATTAGTGACTGTTGCTAGGCTACTTATCTTGTTTCGCAGACTCGCAGTAAGTAGGCAGTTTGTTACGTACACAGAACAGCTTTTAACTATTCTGTGGTTACGTATTTACTCTTCATTGACAGCATGTTAATATAATTGCGTCAAGAGTGAAATATATCAGTGCATCACCTTAGACACGTATTTTATTATTATATCCTTTCATTATTTCTGAAAAAGTCGTGAGGAAAGTTTTGATTATGAATGTCGGTGGCTATGAGTAGGGGAAGACCAAAGAAAGAATGAATGGACTGTGTGAGTGATGATATGGTTAGAAAGTTGGTGACTAGTTGACTACCAAGATGACGACTAATGGGGAAGTATGGAAGAAAAAGACATGTTGCGCCGACCGCAAATAAATTGGGATAAGAGCAGGAGAATGATAATCCTTTTATTATTTCAGTGACAGTTTCATCCTTGAGCTTGGACTCTGATCACTGGCTGATTGACGGTAACACTCAGTGACCATGTCGGCCAAAACGTGGTCGGTAACCACGTGTCGAGGTTAAAGATCACTATTGTAAGGTTTCTGTCAATAAATAACTAAGTCCTCCAGACCGGATTTTGGCCACAGCAGCCAATCTCAACGGAGATTAGCCTTCAGCGCGGGAGATATTATAGTGCGCAAGTGTGCGCGCAGACACAAGTGCACTCCCTCTTCCCTCACTAACATAGTCCGATGGGACGGCAATCCGACACGACAGGAGAGAGATCAGGCGCAGGACCAACGGCTTGACGTGCTTTCCGAGGCACGGGGGTGTCACACCGCCAACTTCCAAACTCCGGGCTGTTACTGGAAATTCCTAATGGAAAAACTGAATAACACTTTGCCCGATCCGGGAATCAGCCCAGGACCCCACACGCTCAGCAGTCGCGCTTGCGACCACGAAACCAACGGGGCAGTTAACGGGGTCGACCAACCACTTTCTCGTGTATAACATAGATAGGTAGGTACATAGTTCACGGTCTGCTTTCGTCGAACAAAAAAAAAATTGTGTTTTAATTATGTTTATTAGGGTAAGTTTAGTTGTTCAGATGAACACGTGCAAAAAGGAGATCAACATAGTAAGGTGTTTATTGAAACTTTGAAAGCTCTCTTCTTTCTATTCTCTATAAATTACTGTGTCCGATAATCATGTTCACTTTGTGGAATGCTAAACTATGGGTGATTGATTAATAACAATAATATAAAATTTATTTATTTCAAATAAGTTACAGACAATAAATACATAAATGTAGTATGTGATTGATTGATTGATCGTTGGAAAAATCATCACGTGAAGAAGGCACGTGAAATTAATATAGATTTTCTTTTTCTGTTGAAACTCTAGAGAAACCAAAGCAGCCGGTTATAAGCTGCTTGTTCGTATAGGTTACCGACATCAAAATAAATACTAATTTATTCAAATTAGGCTGAGGATCAGCACTTTACAAACGTCAAAATTACACAAGTCAGTCCCCCAAAACGCCCGCCCTTCACCACTTCCTAGAGCTTTCGCCTTTCGCTTGCCTTGGTGTAGGTAACTTGATATGCTATCACAGTGTAGACATCATCTCATTACAGTGTATTAGGTATACTAAAGATTTCCTCTACATCATTGGAACCAGGGAAATACTTTATCTAAAAGATTCCTCATGTGGGTCACGGCTGCGTGATTCAGTGACCCACATGCCTAAGAAAGATCTATTCCAAACGTGACGCGTTCACACAAATATTTGGAAAATGTTCCCGTTTGAGAAATATGTGAATTTATGAACATTCCTCGAGTGATTTAGTAAACTTTTGATTATTAGAGAAATGCTGTGTAAACTCACACGTTATGTGTAATGTGCCTCTTCTGCTTACGTTTCTAATAATTACCGACCCACATAATTGTTTCAGGGTGTTGTTTTCTTCCTGCTTCTTTTTGAGGTGACCTGAAAATTACAGCTATATTATTTACAGTTTATTATTGAAAACATGTTTTTTGGAATGTGTTTGTCAAAGTCAAAGTCATTTATTTTAATCAGACGGTTTTTGTAAGTCAAGAATTATAAATAGAATTGAGGGACTTCTAAATGTGGTTAGCCATCCCCATAACCAATTACCGTACTGTGAAAGTAAGTAAAGTAGTATAACAGTTATGTCATTCTTCAGAGTCACTGGATGTAACTCACTAGTCACCTGTAATAAAACCATCACCTTAATCAGTAGGTAACAGCATAATCAAAAGAGGAAAGGACCCAATATTGAACCCTGCGGTACCCTGGTGCCGCGTGGAGAGGTTTTTTTTTACAAGAATTGGTGATTGCACGATGGTATTTTATACAATACACGTTTTATTGCTTTTTCAGAAACCAAATAATTGAATATTATACGAGTATAACTCACGTGTAGCCGTGTTATCATGTTTCATCATTAGGTTTATTGATAACGACATTGTTCGCATATTTCGCCAATAATTAACAGAAGGCCTGAAAGAATAGTTTACATTATTATAAAAGTTATCATATCAGTCATTTTGAGAATCATTTTCATCATGTTGAAAATGTTGATTATTTCCTATCACTTTGAGAATATGGAACTCATACTTGCTATAAATAGACTCCTCATCACTTCATGGGTGATAAAAAGATTTTGATTATTATTAACTTTATATTGACATAATTTAATAGATAAAGTATTATTATTAATGTAATAAGAAGATTAACAAGTCGATGCTTGGCCGTCGGACATCACCTAATGGACCTGTATTTGCTTGTCACCCAAAATTGTAGAATCACGCGCCATTGGTGTTTCAGCATATGAATGGTTTATTTATTTAAATAATCGCAACACCCGCAAATGAAATTTAAAATACTAGATGAGTAGATACAGTGTAAGAAACACCAAAACAAATTCCATTTCTAAATAATTTATTTGCAAATATGGATAAACAATAAACTGGGTAAACAAATTCAGAGGTCATAGTCTCGTTTAAAGTCTGATCATGTGATGACCATGTAGATTAGTGTCTGAGATGGTTTTTGAAAGAAAGAACCGAATTGAATGGACCTGTCCAGTCAGTGCACACATTTGTCAGCAATAACGATTACTTCAGTTTTGAACTAAACACATACCTACCTATACATACTGTTTAGATCCGTTTGCTACTTGTAATGTAATATATTAAATCTAAGCCTGCCTTATTAAGTCTAAGATAGTATTTTGTCACTGAATTTCATAATTCCTTATCACTAACCGATGCAGCTGCTTCAAAGTAGATAACAATTGCTGGAACTCGTAGTAATGTCATTACAGAGGTTAAGTCACTCCGGATGACGTAAGGTTAGCGTGCATTATCGGGAATTGTGTGGAAAAGTTTACAATGTCCATAGATTTAGAGATAGAGTAATCTTTATTGCACATAATAATAGAGGACACACTTGTTTTACCAGGCTCATCAGTTAACCCTTTAGTGACCTTTAAGAAACCCCATTTATCATCTTCGAGCCAATTCTCTACAAGCGGCGTGCTGTTGTGTGTTGCTATGCGTCATGGATGCTGCGGCTACAACCACTCTGCTCTTTGCCCTGGTGGTATCCAATTATAAGGGGAAAAGCCTACTCTCCTTTCACCTACACCTATATTGCCATTATTAGAAGTAATTTCTAAGAAAAGAGTCTAGTTCGTCCCGCCACCTCCTTCTGGGCCTGCAACGCTGTCCTATGCTGTTGGAGCCCGCTGTGTCTTTGTTTTCACCTGAGCATCCGGCTCACAGCAGATGAGCAGATGTAATTAGCCCAATTCCATTTTGATATGTTTGGCAGCAGTAATGGCAGCAAAAAATTAACGAGATTCCACTCCATTAATATTTAGATATTATAAAAAGCGTGTCTGATGTCATAACGGCTATCTAATCTCAATCTGTAACGTGTTCCTTGATAGAGATAATGACGTCACGGCACGGCACACGGATGCCCAAACGGATAGGTCGGCGAGATCAAGTCATTGTTCCGTGACGTCATCGTTGTTACACTGATTTTAATGACGATCATCTTATTTAACCCAGCGTCATTGAAACATACAGTAAGTTGGTACTTTACTTTTCGTGGTATTGATGTTAGTTTAGTTGTCAGACTTTCGGGCTTCTACTACGACCCCTAACGACTGCCACAGATCCACAAATGACAGCCGGGACCAACGGTTTAACGTGCTTTCCCAGGCACGGGGGTCTTGGTATAATATATAAAGATGGTAACCCATCGACGGACCAATCGCGGCAACCGTAGCTTAACCTGATCTATCGACCGCTGCGGCTATTATTACTTTGCTATAAGCCCTTAAAACAATATCAATGCAAATCGAAATGCGACTCCCAAATGTACAAACAAGTTCATGGTTTTATAAATTTTTGTTCAGGTTATATTTTGTTATGCAATAAAGTGATAAGTATTCAAATCTATACCTACTTTGAGACGACATAGTTATTTCAATTCGATGACAAGTCAAATTATGTGTGGTGAGTGGTGACTCAATATATTACCTGCCTGCTGTAATCTCTTCTACATAATTACTGAAGTTCAAAATGTCCGCGTAAAAAAATAATTTGACTTTGTACAGGGCGTAGACTGATAATTATCTTAGGAATTTATCATTTTAGGGCAAAGTCGATTGATTTGACTAATTACTGAAATACATACTCAATGAATGACGATTATACGGTAGTCACCGGTATCTTACCTACATACGTAGCTCTACATACGTGGCCTGATACATGGGTTTTTCATAAACTTGTTCAGGCAGGTATACAGCACAGTTAGAATTTAATTTTCCTCTATTGTAATTAATGTAAATCATAATTTTACTTTATACTTGAATAACATTTTTATTTTACAGGCATTGGCCAAATGGCTTTCTAATGAAATGAAATGAAATGTTTTATTTCTGTAAGTAGATCTTTTAATACACTTTACACGTCAATATTTTGTTGGTCAATATTTTTAAAGTAGATGGGGCCGGCATTTCCTAGCTGAATGATCCCTGGCGGTCTCTTCTCTCTAAAATAAAGTTTACGAAAATAATATTCACAGAGAATAATGACTGGAAAAAGTTAAGGCCTAATTAGTTCAATATCCAGACTCCAGACAGACACCGTAGCGGGTACGGCGTACATTCACTAAAAATATTACAACATTCATAACTATTGTACTTACATGTCTGCCTGTTTTTGTGAACTATCTAGGTTGTGAAGACAACAATCAAACAAAAACGTGGAGATGATGAGATCGTCATCATCATCTGCCTTTTCCCAACTATGTTGGGCTTGGAGCGACTGCCTGTCTGGCCCTTGTTAAGACTGGCCCACTGACCTTGGCAAACGTTGCTTAACCTTCAAGATGCGGCTGTTATTACTTGATCCTATTTTCTGTATTGAATATTTATATGATAATATAAGCCGACCTTGATACTCGTATTAAAAATCACTGTTTTGTACTGACGACATCTCAGGGGTCCCCCATCTTCAAACGCGGTCATAAAAGACTCAATTACTTCCGTTTCCTACAAGTTTTTCCAATTACCTTGGAAACTAGAGCCACGTGTTTTCTACCTCGTAGCGTACGCACGGGCCTTTCTACACCGGACAAGTCTCTGACATGTAGAGGCATGCCTACACTCTCACGTAGGTACGGACATGAACTTAGATGTGACGACTGATAAGAGCTACGTGCCAGTCGCTGCGCATGCGACGGTTCATTCACAATCATGTGATCATTTCGTGTACGGGCTCTTTTCGAGGCCGTACTTGAGGTCGGGCAGCTAGCTGGGGGCATGAAAGCGAAGTTAAGCGTGGCTGAATAGATTTTTCCCAATTTTCGTAGCACTTTCATTAAAAGTAGAAGCCTGGCGTTATGAACTTTTTAAAATACTGAAATAGTAACTAAGTACTGCATTTCTCAGAAATGTAGGATGTTGTCTTAGAAACGAGATAGCGACCTTATTGTTACCTTTTCCACACTGATGCCTTGGTTTTGGGATCCTGACCTTGACTTCTGGTTTTTACGGTCCTTGGGTCAAGGAACGCTATAAGAAGTTCCGGCCACGGACCCGCAAAATTATGCAAAAGATCTGTTTTTAAAACATACTGTAATACTTGTTCAACTGATAGTGCCCGCACGTGTGATAAGATGTGTGACGTCACTTTAAAGTTTCGAATCGACATCCCAAAAAAATCTTATTAAGAAACACGTGCCGACTTGTTAAGATATGTTCTTGAGTGAATCACGAACACGAGTGATGTTGCTATGCGCCGAGATTGTTGAACCTTACAGGATAATCATTGTGTTAGTCTGTCGTAGGCTCGTAGCTATCGGTACTCGTAGCGGGGTACTTTGTCACGACGAAATAAAGGAGTTTATTTATAAACGATGATTAAATTTAATTGATTTCTAAACGTCAAAAATGTATAGTTAAACAGTCTCCAATCACTACTTGAGTTTAAGCAATTTTTATGAATAAAGGGGAAAGAGCTCAGTTGAATACAGGAAAGCTGTCAATTTTCTTTTTAATAAATCTTTAAGAAATAAAAAAAATACAAGAAAGGACCAATCAAGATATTTCAGCGTGTTTGTAGGTATTACAAAGACAAAGCAGTCAGTTTCGTGGTACCTACATACAGCGACGGAAAAATGCTATCCTAGTAAAATAAAATTTTATAAAAACTTTTGAGCTTTTCATAATTCATTCCATCGCTCTTTTTTATTTAGCATACACCACACCATTGCTGCAACACCTCCGCTTTTATTTTTTATTTTTACCAATTTGTATTCTTTCTATGTATAATTAATTCTCCATACGAGTAATTCTTGTTCAAATAGTGGTGAAATAACGGAACGCGTGTCTACCTCAAAAAACGCAAGTCATCAATGTTATCATATTATTACCTACGAATGTGGAATTCGCGGATTGGAAATAGAAATACATACATAGATAAGATTTAGTGTCGCTGCCGTAGCGTCATGTTACAACTTGTAGCGATCTACCCTCGAAATGATAGCGACTCGTCTATCGCTAATCTACAATTGTTTAATGGTACTCAATTTCGATACAGAACTACGTCACTTAGTAACCGATAGATCTAGGAATTTTGTAAAAAAAAAAAAAAAAGAAAGTCAGACTCAGGAGTTAAGAACGAGGTCAAACGAAATGTGTGTGTTTCTCAAATATACTCGTAATTTTTTCTTTAGAACCTAATTAGTTTCAGACACATGTTGAAAATTATGTCTTCGAATACGTAGGTGCCTATGAATTGAATGAGACCCATCAACAAGTTTGTACCTTACCTAAATACCGGTGTCATGGGAAACAGTTAAGTATTTTAGGTTTTTATTGTAAGTCTTCTGACAATACCGACTAGGTACGTCCGGTAATTTGCGAACGTGTGTCACTATTTTATGAAACAGAACCTTCTACAAACACTTTAAGCTTTATATCAATACATAAACGAGCTAAATCTACTTAAATAATTGTCAGTGAATATAACGTTGCGTCATTGGAAAATTGTGTATGAATTCTCAGAAGCAACAACTGATAATTTAAAAATGTTCAAGGTTCTGCTAAATATAGCTATAACGGTAATTATTTTTAGACAATTTTTATCTTGTAATAGTCGTCATGTCTTAATGGATTCGGTGATGTTTGCGGGGGAGCAAGGGCGGAGATGTGGGTGTTGGCCATTACATTCTAGAGAGGGATACTAATATCTGTTGGTTGTTACATCACACGATTATTGATGCATGAATCAGAGACACAGACATAATAAGTAATATTCTTAGTCATTTTAAAGCTAATAGTCTTAAAATGATAATAATATTAAGTACAAGTATATAAAAAGCAGGGCAAATAAAGGGTGTCAAAAAAATTCGTCCGCATCGCTGTCAGGAGGAAGAGTGCAACAGGGTGGCAGCATTGCCACGTGGTATGGCAATGCTAATTCTTTGACCAAAAAACTGGACTCCATGGCCCTAGTGTTTTAATCCGAAATGGCTTGAACATAATAAGTACCAAAAAGATAGAAGTATTTGCGCCATTTGAGGTTTTCATAATAAGTGGGATATGTTTTTGTTTTTAAACGTAGCCCCACACTAGGAATTTCTCCTGTATGGTGGGTGCGTTTACAAACATTTAAACTCACATACACAAATATCCAGACCCGGAACAACTACTTGTAAGTCATACAAATATTTGTTCCGTGCGGGAATCGAACCCGCGACACGTAGCGCAGCAGTCAATCGCTTAACCACTGCGCCAATCGTGTCGTCTGATAATTATTGGTGTATTACTGCGTGCATATTTGTATAAAAGGTAGCTAGTTGAAGGAAAGTCCCCGATGAAAACCGTTGCTTGAAGATTACTTCTCGAGAGAAATCCCAGGATTAAAATGATTAATTACACTTATTTTAACCTAAGGGTGCGTCCACATCTGGCGAATGCGCCGCGAATGCGCAGCTGGCGAGCCGTTCGCGAGCCGCCCGTGAGCTGCGCGTGTGCATTTTATGTTCGCGCACGTGAGCTGGACGCGCGCAGATCGCGCGCCGCGCGCGAGCAGCGCGCGTCCAGCTCACGTGCTTACACTTTCGTTTGCCTAGCATCAGCGCGGGGAGGAGCGATAGCGCACGCGCGACACTTGCGCCGCGCGCGAAATGCGCGCGGGCGGCGCAGGAGCGGCGCACGAACAAAAATGCACGCGCGCAGCTCGCGGGCAGCTCGCAAACGGCTCGCGAGCTGCACATTCGCGGCACATTCGCCAGATGTGGACGCACCCTAAGACCTCTTTTTAATAGCTATATTTTTCCGAGCGCTAATAGATGCATAACATATACATACATCACGCCTGCAACCCCCTAAGGGTTAGGGCAGAGGTGTATTGATGGAGCACTCACGTTTCGTCAGTCATGTTCACCTTTTTTACTTATAATATCATTGGTCATGTTAGTTTCCATGGCGACCCTCTTACAATCGACGGGCAAAAAATCCAGACTCCACGCTACTACTGAGAAACTCCTGACGGAAAACCCAACCTACCTGTGCTTACCAATTTATAAAGATCCTGTCCAATTGCTAATTAAATACTGTAAATTGGCACAGTTATATTGAAGAACAAAGCAAGATTCCAGTACAGATTACTTTGAAATGTGATGAATGAGCTTTGAATCGAGATTCATGCTGGGTCATCGTTCTTAGAATATTTTTCAGTTCATCTAAATGCAACTTAATATTTTTGAGGTTTCAACCATGATTCATGCTGAAGACTTTTTTCGCATGTCATCTCCGTAGAGCGAAACGTCACTAAGTAAATTGTAGTTTAACATCTTGACAAAAAAAGAAACAAAATCATTTTCTCGACATTATTGAACCTGAGTTCGAAGAAAAGAGTTCTGAGAAAGTGAAAATAAACGGAAAGTCTTTCGATTCCTGGGTCGGGCAATGGGCTATTGAGTTTTTCCATCGGGGATTTCTTAGTAGCAGTCCGGATTTGTACCCCGTTTACCGCACCCTATAACATTGTATTTGAACATATCTAGTGAAATATGTGTGTACTATAGGTAAGTTTCTGCTTAACCACGTGACATATAGGCGTGATATTAGATTAGTGTTATTGTTTACAGATTTCAGAGTTTCAGTGAAGACAATCTAAAAATAACTAAATTGGTAATGTTCGATTTAGTGGCATCTACGGGGAAAACTTTTATTTATTTATTTATTAAAACTTTATGCACGAGAAAAAAATACTGTACAGACGCCAGTACTTCAAGCTACTACAATCTGTCAAATTCCTTTAATAGATTTTCAACTTTATCGCCGAAGCATTAGGTTCAGAGTTGATTGGGAAAATTTTACAGTTTCGGGTAGCTTGATGTGCTGGCGTCTGTACAAAGGCTGGCTGAGGCATTTTCTACCAGTCAACCTTAGGGCTCTTTCCCGCGACAAGATCCCGTTTTTTGCAGGTACGGTTTTTTGTAGGATCCCGTTTAGTAGTGTACGTGTTTAAATATATGTATTCACATAATTACCCTGTTTTCCGGATACTGCAAACCGGATACTTCTGTGAATACATACATATATTTAAACACGTACACCACTAAACGGGATCCTGCAAAAAACCGTACCTGCAAAAAACGGGATCTTGCCGTGGGAAAGGGCCCTTAGGGTGATGCAGAGACAAAATATGGCAGGTGCAACATACGGGATAAATAGCTAGAAATTACTATAAAATACAAGAATAAATACATAGAATATATATATATATATTATACATTTCTTCTCTTTTCCTCATGAAAGCTAAGCGTGACTATAAGGATATAAATAAAGCTTCCTTAACTACGCCTAGTCTAGACAGTAAACGATCCAATTACAATTAAGAGAACAAGCTAACGATAACTGCGACACTTTTCCTTATCACGCGAGGTTAACCAGTCCCGCCCCGTCACCCGTCACTCTTACAACTCGTAGTTGGTAAGAGCCAGAACGATTCGGAGAATAGCTTTCCCCGATCTGATGCAACTCCGTCTAATGTCACATCAAGTGTCCGGCATTCGTAGACAATGACGAAGTTACGGATCTTACGGGACTTCGCCGAACTTGTGTGAATTGATGATACCGGCGGCATTGTTAACGACCTTTGGACGGTAACGGTTATAAAATATTTTTGTGGTAATTTTTTCCTGGTATGGTGTGGTATGCCTATTTCACAAAAAAAATAATTTTGATTATGTGATACAGAAAGCGCTTATTGGACGCGGTTCTGGTTCCTTTTTCTTTCTTTTATTTATTTATTTAGGGAAAACAAGCTGCAGTGTTATAATAAGTAAACATAGAACTTAACAATAGATGGCACAAATACACTACTCACAATGTTATCCACATATTACTGAACAGATCGACTAGTTGTTACAAAGAACGATATAAAAATAAACAGAATAAAAGTAAACATTAGTTAATTATTAGGGTTCTGATCACTTAAAATAGTAACAATTTCTTTTCTAAATATAGCAATGGAATTCTGAAGCATAACAGCTTGTCCTGCTGTGTTCCGGTTTGAAGAGTATGTTTGCTGGGGTAATGACAGGAGTTTTGGTAGGGCAGTTATAAAAAAATAACAAAAAAAGACCCAATCAAGAATGTAATTTAGGTACATTTTAATTTTTCTCTACTCTTTCACTTGATCTGGGTCTTAGCCTACATCTTCTATTATCGGAATTCCGGCATTTCTCCTTCATCTCAGTTTGAATGGACAATGTCGCGCCTGCGCTGCGCCGACTGTGCTGTGGAAGTGCGAATGGCACGCTCATTCCACGTGCGCGTCGAGGTCGTGTCTATAACCCCGACCATAACGACATAGCTTACACAGCACTGCGCTCGAAAATCAACATTAAAAACAAATAAATAGAGTTGAAAATGCAATGGCCGTGAAAAGAGAGCTCTCATGACCTCTCACAGGTGAAACGTTGACTTTAAAAGTATGATGATAGAGTTCGTTTTAGCTTGGCAGAGTACAGAGTTATAATGATAGTGTTGGCAGTTGTTTGAAGGAAGCGAACTGTGGTATTTCATTCATGAAAGTGCAAACGAGGTCGCCGTAGTACTATGTGCGTAGTTTTCGTTCAAAGATAAGCTAATTAAACGTTAGATAAACGTGAGCGAGAGTTTAACTGTCTCCAGTTAGTTAGCGGATTAGTTGGGATTACTTACTTATTTAAATATGACTTTGTGTTTGAAATATTATTATCTTAATGCATTAAGTAATCACTGTAATTAGTTGACTTACTCATTTTAATTTTTTAATTGGTTATGAAAGAAGATAAAGCTTAGCGGACGGGTAATTACCTATAAATATCTTTTATTATTTCTTAAAAAAACTATTTTCTAGATAATGAATTAGTTAACTTGTGAAATAAACAATATACGGATTAGTAATTTTTTTTACATATCGCACCAATAGTGTAATTTTCCCAAATGTAGAGAGAGCAGTTTCTGGAACTAACCTTTAGTTCCAAAAACAGTTTCTACAAAACTAGAAACTTATTCCGTGTGCTCATATTTCTACAAAGTTACGCATTACACAATGTAGACATTACTTCTTTATGTAATAAAGCTGAGACAGTTCCTGTAAAACATACACAGACAAATCGAGCACCTCCTTTTTCGAAATCGGTAAAAAATGGCCGCTGCAATCGATCCTCTGTTTTACATCAGCCGGCATAGACAAGGCCCATTGTTAAAATACAAAAGTTATTTAGTAACGTTATTGTGATGACACTAGACACGTCATACTCATTACATACATCATGTGTCTTCAAGTGTTTGCACTGGAGAAATTGATGATGTTGAGTTGATGGGGTTTTTACTATTTATCCATGTAGGTGACGTAAGTTTCCATCGATTCACTACGCTAAATACCAGACTGCACTCATAATCGTCGTGATTTGTGACCCTCCCGTGATTTCTTTGGGTTCTGATTTTACAAACACCTAATACGCAAAGTCATTACTGGTATTGTGAAGCCTGAAAGGATGTTGAATACTTGGCCTTAGGGTAATTCGTTGATTTTCAGGTGCTTTCAATTGGTCCACGACTGACAGGTGTGACAAAACCTACATATACGTAAACCTACGTCTGGCGACGCCTGAGCAATTACCTTCGCTATGATATTTTTGGCAGGTAATATTGGAACGACATCAGCTATTCTCATAGTTCGTACCGATATGGGGAAGAAGATAGTTTCCGGTAACTTTACACCCATCATCTAAGGGTAATTACATGCCGAAAATGCCTCACTGCGATACCTCGTGGTCGCGGTTTAGCTCGCTACGAGTACCTCGATGTCTTCTCCATGTAAAACAAATGTATGCTAATAGACACGCACCTACATGCCAGGCATCAAGCTAAACCTCCAAGCAGCCCGCGATGTATCGCAGTGAGGGTTCTTCGGCATATGCGTGTGTGTCGATTAGCATACATTGGTTTTACATAGAGGTGACATCGAGGTAGCAAGCTTAACCGCGGCCGCCCTTAGGAGCCGGGAAGTTGGAAACTGCGACCATTGATCTACAGTCAGGGGCGTAGCTACCGCCGTATCAGCCGTATCAATGATACGGGGCCCCCGGGCTACAGGGGCCCCTAACGCGTGTAAGCAAAAATTAGTAAAATGTTAGTCACTTAATCTCGTGCTTCCCGGGAAAAAAACATATTAAAAAAACTGTCATACGTGCCTATAGAGTTTTCACTTCAGAAATGACAAAATTCTAAATGACAATTTCTAGGAGGAAGCGATAACTTATAATCAATAAATATTTATTTTAATTTAATGCAAGCATTTTTGTTTCTTTTGTGAGAAATCTTTACCCTTCATTTGGGCCCCCCAACTAATTTTGATACAGGGCCCCTCCAAGGCACGCTACACCACTGTCTACAGTACCTGGGTGTTACTATGGCACAACGAAAGAGACAGTCAGGCATGATGGTCGCAGAGATAAAGCTCTACAAAGCCGTACTTTCCGTGCCTGCAGTCAGTGTCTCCTTCTTCCATTCAAATGTTGTCTTTAAAATATCACTTTTACCATAAGACCGCCCACTGTGTCATGTAAAATTTCTACATTTAGATATATCTGTCACTAGCCGATCCGCCGACACTTCGCACCGCCTGAGAATCAATAAAAACGAATGTATGAGAAAATGAATTCATTACCTATTATTTTTTTCGTGAATTTTTCCCATGTTTTAATAGCTATTCTGCCAACTTCCATTAACGCGAAGATCATCAAAATCGGTCCAGCCATTCTTGAGTCATAAATGGTGTAACTAACCCGACTTTGTTTTATTTAGGTATATGGTGTTTTGGTACAGTAATAATTCTAATATATTCTATTCTTTTTACAAATCTCAGTATCATATGAATATAACTGCTACGTAGGCACAGTATGCAACTTTCAAGCTTCATAAGACGGCGAGTTAATTTGGAAAATCAGATCACCGTCTTTTCGCACCATTTTCCTTTAAAATACCGCTGTCGTCAGTAGTTAAAATTCAATTTCGTAAGTTGAAACAAACTAGGCTTTTCGGAAACCGGTCACACAATCTTATGTACATGCTAAGAATAAAACTAAATTAACTACGTCATTCGAAGAGTAAACTGAGAGTGGAATGTACCTGTAACAGGAAAAAATATTACGAGCTTCGAGATAAAGTCTAGGCTCACTTAATGGTCGTGCAATGGATATAAATGTGTTATTTATAACTTAAGAATATACAAAGCTACTCTTGTTTTCATCATAAGAATTTCCGCTGTAAGCTTGCCTTGACAAATGCTATGGGTCTAACGCGCATGATGCAGTTTTAAAAGCCTCAAAATTCGGTCTGCGTGCTTAATGGTTTTTGGAGATTTTGGCAATTAAAAATATTGAGTGCTTTATTTGGTGAGCTTTTGATTTAAATAGATAGATATATCCAAAGGTATATGGCGTACATATGTACTCATTGTTAGTGATACTTCGTTTGCGAACCTCTTATAAATCGTGATAAATTATGTTTTTTTGTATCTTTTTTTATTTATTTAAACTAGCTGTATTTCCTAACCGACTTTGAGAAGAAACACTGAAACAAACTCACAGGTTAAAGCCTCTTTCATATCATCCTGACGTATATATTGTGTGTTATTCTTCTGCCCCAAAGTTCAAGGCTACGGTCAAACTTCCATAAGAACGTGCAAAGTTTAGATTCTGACTACACCCATAGGATAGGCATTGTTAAGTATTTATATAAAAAAAATGACTCACCAGGTACCTACCTATTACATATTTTGCTAGAATTAAAAGCCTTCCTTAATAGACAGTAAATTAATTATGGATGAGCCAATAGTAACGTAACTTTTTGAATAATAAGTAGGTATAAGTGGAACAGAATGTTTTTAATGAGAGTTTTGTATAATTTCCAATTTAATGAAGCCTAAAACGGTCATGAAATGAAGACTGAAATAACAACATCCCTGTTAACTCATTAAACATGATAAAAATATGTCAAAGACGTCAGACGAAGTCATTAATGCAGATAGTCCAACACAGACGAAAACTCTTGGAAAACCACAAAATGCAGTAACTTCCATATTTGGTAACGCAACGTAACATATGCTGACAAACTAACATGACACACGCCGCCGTGAGATAAAAATAATAACAAATCGTAAAACGGATAACCAGCACATGTGTGATGTTCGCCTTTACAGTGACGTGTAAAAACTGTGTGATTCATAGATTTTCGGAGTCCCGGTACGACATGACGAAAATAAAAATGAGAACTAGATGACGTCGCCGTGATTGTCCGTGACACGTGCTAATATGTCGAGAGAAAAATTTCACGGTTGAAGGGACTTTGTAATAGGAAAACACAGCGATAGGCACTTTGCTTGGCCTGCTCGATTAAAAGGTTATTTCATTTAAGGAAAACTTGCCTATACATTGGAAAACTGTTAGGTACTCACTGAAAATATTCGAGAATGTTCTTCTTATACGTTTCAGGAACTTTCTCGAATATTTTCAGTGTTAATTTAATTGAGGATTTTGATTGAAGTGCCAATCAATTACGGGTGCCCTTTAGGACCACTTTAATTCGTCACTTCCTGTGAGTGGGAGTGCCATTTGAAGTCGATGAAACGCGACGGCTTTACGTCATAAATGTAATAGCCGACGCACCTCCTTTTCCGTCCTTCTTCCCCATTTTGTGATGCTGATCTTGCCACATCTTGATAACACTAATTATTGAAAGTAACTTCTGCTTTAACTGAGGGTTTCCCTCCAAGACCTAATTACAGAGGGCTGAACTTTCACAATATGAAACTTTAGTTGAGCAATTCTCAATTTCGTATATGTAGTAGGTACCTAATTTCAGTCATGCTGATACATTTCAACTTTGTCTCTAGAATGACAACGCACCATACGACGCCCCTGGTATTGCAGTCGGTCAGTTCTGTAAAAATCTCACCGTGAAAACTTAGGTGAAGTGAGCAGTCATTCCACGTGATACAAGGGATTCACACTTCTGACAGCTCACTTTAAGCTCACTATAGTCGGCGGCGGCGTGGTAGACTTGCCGAGGTGAATGGCGTGCGATTGGAGAAGCTTATGTCCAACAGTGGACTGCTGTAGACTGTTGATGATGATAGGCGGCCATGCGTGACCACTTACCACCAAGTGGAACACTGGTTGGTTTGTCGCTTAATCAAACATATTTAATCAGGTATTCGTAGTTGGAAACTACACAACGGTTAAAAAGGTTCTAAGAAATATGCGTGTCTCCGTGACCCGCCGCCATTAGGCGGCTGTTGAAAGGTAAACGTTCTTTGGGCTGTGAGTCAAGCTGTAGGCGAGGCTGGTGGTGATGTATAATATCTTACACCGAGCTCGTTTCGTTTTCGCGGAAACTGATTCATTCAGTCACCTGTAGTGCTAGACTAAGGTGAAAAGAGACGCGGCAGTTTTTTAGACAACATTCAACCATGATTGTAGGGCGTGCAGCAAAACCTAAGCAATATTCACGCCATGCTGTCAGCGACGAAAGCATTTTTTTATCCTTGGCATAATCTAAACCCTGATACAATAAAATTGTTGAACGTTTTTATTATTTAGGTAATACGTATTGTCAAGTCTACATAAAAGAAACAAAACCTGCTTAGTTAATTAACCAGTGATGATGTAGGTAGTTATCAGTATCTGTAAATTAATGCCATAGTGCTATTAAAAGCCAAAAATGCAAAGAAAAAGGGAAAGGATGAAGGAAGGAAGGAAAAAGAAAGGAAGGAAGAAATGGAAGGGGACGGAGGGAGAAGGGGTAAGGGAAAGGTTGACAATGCCTGTGGCATTAAGTCTGCCTCTGTACATTTATGTGCTTGAAGTGATAATAAATAAAAGCGTATTGCGCGTCTTTCATTGAATAATCGTTGATCTGTGACCGACACGTATTCCCTATAGCACGGTCGATATCAAATCGTGCCGGTATCGTACAAATCGTGTCGGTATCGGTATCAGTCGAAATCTCTACGTGAAAGGATTTTCCATTCTGACACAATGATTAACAGGATATAATATGAACAGTTCTCGTTAATACCTATAGAACCTTGAGGCTTTTGTTAAGAGACGACTTAAAAGAATTGTGAAGGCCAATATCTTGAATGCGGTGATTTATGGACAATACATATGACGAATAATTTTAAGTAGAAATGACATACCGCGATTTCACACATGCGGAATAAAAATATAAAGTAAAACCAGACTTTCCTTAAGAATCTGGTATCGACACTGAGCAAACTGAAATGATGCATAGGTACTATTTACCTACCGGTTACTTTAACTTGCGTAATCTTTCAAGTCACGAAGTCAGATTTCACGGTTCATATATTTACATCGTGGTTCGTAAAATATCTAAACTAATATTATAAAAAGAGAAAAGACTTGATTTTTGTATGTTTCTTCGTTGCGCTTTCACGCTAGAACGGCTGAACTGATTTGGATGTTTAGCACATTTTTATCCGGATATTCTCACGGGGTCGAGACTTATGCGGGTAAAACCGCGGGGCACTGTTTGTATTTAGTTTACACAGGCCTGATGTCAACTAGCTACTTTATCTACCTAGTTTACACAGGCCTCATGTCAACTAGCTACTTTATCTACCTAGTTTACACAGGCCTCATGTCAACTAGCTACTTTATCTACCTAGTTTACACAGGCCTCATGTCAACGGGCTACTTTATCTACCTAGTTTACACGGGCCTCATGTCAACTAGTTACTTTATCTACCTAGTTTACACAGGCCTCATGTCAACTAGCTACTTTATCTACCTAGTTTACACAGGCCTCATGTCAACTAGCTACTTTATCTACCTAGTTTACACAGGCCTCATGTCAACTAGCTACTTTATCTACCTAGTTTACACAGACCTGATGTCAACTAGCTACTTTATCTACCTAGTTTACACAGGCCTCATGTCAACTAGCTACTTTATCTACCTAGTGTACACAGGCCTGATGTCAACTAGCTACTTTATCTACCTAGTTTACACAGGCCTCATGTCAACTAGCTACTTTATCTACCTAGTTTACACAGGCCTGATGTCAACTAGCTACTTTATCTACCTAGTTTACACAGGCCTCATGTCAACGGGCTACTTTATCTACCTAGTTTACACAGGCCTCATGTCAACTAGTTACTTTATCTACCTAGTTTACACAGGCCTCATGTCAACTAGCTACTTTATCTACCTAGTTTACACAGGCCTCATGTCAACTAGCTACTTTATCTACCTAGTTTACACAGGCCTCATGTCAACTAGCTACTTTATCTACCTAGTTTACACAGACCTGATGTCAACTAGCTACTTTATCTACCTAGTTTACACAGGCCTCATGTCAACTAGCTACTTTATCTACCTAGTTTACACAGGCCTGATGTCAACTAGCTACTTTATCTACCTAGTTTACACAGGCCTCATGTCAACTAGCTACTTTATCTACCTAGTTTACACAGGCCTGATGTCAACTAGCTACTTTATCTACCTAGTTTACACAGGCCTCATGTCAACTAGCTACTTTATCTACCTAGTTTACACAGGCCTGATGTCAACTAGCTACTTTATCTACCTAGTTTTTCAGGCATACTTCCTCACCTCTAACGTGCACATGCTTGTGCCTACAGCTGAACTCGTTCAACAATTGAGGAGCGTCGGAACAAAAACCGATATGTCTTAATTAAGACATTATTTTTTTTTTTTTTCTGTTACAAAATGTTTAATTATACACCCTTCAGGAAAGAAATCAATTAAAAAAAAAATGACATGCTATAATTTTCCACTTTTGTAACATTAAAAAACTTACAAGCTTTTTTTTTAATTTGTGAAAAATATGGTAAATTCGATATATCGGTTTTCGTTCCGACGCTCCTCAATTGTAAAAATAACGCCAATTTAAAAAGATAAATTTCTTACGGTGTAAGCTTCTCTAAGCATTCTTAGAGTTACGATTTATTATCATAAACAAACTAATGTAAACCTAATTGTGTATGCATAAACTATGATTCTTTAACATAACAATCAACATTTGTATAATTTACCATACAGCATTGCATCACTCAACTTACATGTGACGTAGGCAGACAAAATCCTAATGCTTGCTCACTAGAGCGGCTATTCTACTTTGTACTAACGACACATGAATGACTGATAAGTGATAACGAGGCATACACACGACGAACTATCAATGACATAGCAGCTGCGATGTAGCAAGCCACTTAATTGATAGATGTAATTATATATAATATAATAATATACTGTTAGGATTAAGAGATATGTATCAGATTTATAAGTGCCGATAATTTATGAGATTTATCGCAAATGTGCTTGTTAAGTGATGATACCGTGTGTCGTCATTTTTGTTGTATGTTACTGGTTATTCCATGGAATGTTACCGCTATCTAGGGACACCGGTGATACAAAACGGTTTGATAATGCTTTGCGCAAAACTTGAAAATTCTCAAGTGACAGTAATCTACTAAAGGCTGATTTCACCAAAGTCAGATATCTAGTTCCAATTTTATAGTAATGGCTCTCGTTTTATCAATGATTCTGCCAATGTCAAGGTTGAAGGAAAGAAAGTGTATGAACGCTGAGGTTGACCGGCTGTACTGCCTTTGGTACAGTTTACTTAAAACTGGATCTGTTTGAGTAGCCTGTAAAGACAACAAAACATACCTATTTATTACTATAAATTGTTAATAAATAGACAACACAAATTAATGTTATTATAGGACGAACACAATGAACCACCTTTATGAATTGCTACGTTACAGCTTGATGTTATTTAAAAGTCAGATATCTTTTATCCGTGGAATAAAAGTGACGACTGACAGTCCACGTATGGAAAAGCTGTCAAAAATACAAAATTTATTCTCAGAATAAGACTTACCTATTCTAGGTATAAAAGTTTGGTGGAATTCGCCCTTATAAGTAATTTTATCAGCTTTCGAGTATTTTTATGACATAAGTGCAGGATGGCTGGGACATCCACGCCACCTGCTGCGGCGGATGCAGCACACAGTTCTGAACACCCGCCAATCAAATAGTTGTTCCATAAATTTTAAACTCGTAGGCCTCGTAGGCCTCGTAGGCAGTGCCGTTACAGTTTCCTCATCGATGTCCATCAGGGTGGCAGCCCTGGTGATAATAATAGGATTTAATTTTAGTGACGCTCTTCTATGGATTTTGAGAAAGTAGTGCAGTCAAAAAGGGTGATGAAGCCCAATTCTAAATTTTGCTGCCGAAAACCAACAGGATGTGTGAATTAATATCAATAAATAATTATTATTTATTATTTACCTAAGCGACTGCGGAGGAACACCGAGTTTTCGCCAGGTATAAAAAAATAGGAAATTAGAAAATTAGGTTGTACCTACCTTTCTGGCTTGCAAGACTATATGTATTTTAGCGAATCTGGTCGCGCCAGGCACGCCGCTATGGCTTGTGTCAACTTATGTGATGTACTTTACTGTAAGGTAATTGCAACAGCATCACCAGAGCTCTTCGTTTAGTTAAGTGCTAGAGGGAGAAGAAAGTAGTTCTAAATTAAAATGTTGACAATAAAATTAATATAATGCCACTACTTAATCTAAAATGTCGTCACGTTACTGTACATTGCAATTTGTCTGCAATAATCTGACTCTGACCCCTACCATTGATACCGAGCGGATTGTCGCCTACCCGCAGCGCACGAACAAATATTTATCATAAAGATATGGCAGAATTCCTGCCAAAACATGAAGACTGCACTTTGTGCCTATGTGAAATACCCATCGTGTCATCGTCACCGGCAATTTCGTCAGTAAGCGCAATAAAATAACCATGCCGCCTTATATGGGCACCGGTATTTTTCAGAACTATGAAAGAACTTCCTTCAAGTTAAAGTTAAAGTCTTGTTTGGTTTTAGTCATCGTTGGTCGCCGGCGCCAGCGCCGCACTATTTCATCGAAGCAAAGCCATCGTAAGGCAGGTGTGCGAATTGAATGACTTTTAGATCTTTACAATATGATAAAAGATAAAAGTAAGTATTAAGATTTTCCTTAAAATGATTCAGGGTTTGTAGATTGGTTTAGGGACTTTTGGACTCTTTTTCTTTTTAACACGCAGGTGTTTTTGATTCAGACAGTATTCAAAAAAGTACAGGCAAATGCTGCAAGTTTTAAACAACTTATTTCCATTAGCTTACTAAAATCGTTATTTAAGTGGGTGTATTTCTATAAACTGGACGAAATACATAGTTAACAAAAGAGTTTATTAGACTTTTAAATCCGCATCTCTCAATAGAACAGAGGAGATATTTTCATTTCTTTACGACGGAACTCCCACTCAATTTGTCTAAATTTTAAAAATATAATCTATCCCTAGCTATTCTAGATTTAAATTAGAGTCGTTAATCAGGAAATCACTCAGCATTCCAATCGACTTATTGAAAACATTTCCCCATAAACTGTTAACGGTCGATCAGCGTGGGAAATTCTCTGGAAAGCTGGTGTTTACGCAAACTAAATTAACTCAGCGGTAATCACGGAAGTATTCGAATAATTCGCATTACTCACACGCTCGTCAATCGTAACACTTATCATTGCTTCAAAGACACGGGTGTTTGTGCCAGACCGTCCGCACTAATGACAGCATGTCGACAAATAAAAATATCGAAATAATTCACAGCAATTGATGTTCATATTTTTACATCAAAAATGTATGTTCGGCGCTTGCGCTGGCTAATAATGGGATGGCAGAGATAGTTTTGATTGTTTTTTTTTTTTTAATTATTTGTCGCAATAATAATGGAAAGCAAGATATTTTTTCAAAAATACATTCAAGATACGAGACAGCATATCTTCGTAAACACACTCGAAAGGGTCTACGACAAAGATAATGAATGTGATTCAATAAAATAGTCTTCAAATTGTCACTCAGTAAGCGCCGCTACCACCCTTCTAGGAGCTTTTCCCATACAGTTCGTACCGATACGAGATCATCATCTGCCTAGCCTTTTCCTAACTAATGTTGGGGTCGGGTTCCAGTCTAACGGGATGTAGCTTAGTACCAGTATTTTACATGAATCGACTGACTATCTGGCCTCCACAACCCACTTACTGGGTAATACGATACCCCTTGGTAAGATTGATTGCCAGACCTTAGAGCTTCTGCTAAAGATGCACGAATGACAGCCGGGACCAAGGGCTTAGCGTGCTTTCCGAGGCACGGAGGGGTCTTGGTATGTAAAAATGGTCACCCATGCTAGGACCAGCCGTGGCAAGCGTAGCTTAACCTGATCGATCGAACCGTGCGGTTGTTATTATTTAGCCACAAGCCCCTCGATAAGAAAGATAAGAAAAGAAACTCATAAAACTGAGACGCACTTCTCCAGTTTCATTTGATTATAACTCGTGCGTTTATACATCACATAGCACGAGCTACAATTAACTCATTGATAACTAAAATTATACTAAGTTACTACGTCTTACTCATTCGTAATCTCGGTCACAGAACTATATAGCTAATTAGACCAGGAAGTGATAGTTATCAACAGCTTCGCTTTTATCACTAGTCGACGGTTCACAGGGGGCGCGCTGATGCGTCGTAGTGTAGAACTAGATATGGCTGTTGTAAAATTTATTATTGATAATGATTTATGAATGTCTTGAAAGCCTGCGTTCCCAATCAACAAATATTGCTTGTAGAGTAAGCAAGCTGAAGTGGCAGTGGGCTGGCCATGTTTGGCGAAGGACCGATGGCCGGTGGAGAAAACGAGTCCTGGAGTGGAGACCACGTAACGGAAAGCGTAGTTTGGGATGCCCTCCAGCTAGATGGACCGACTGACTCAAAAATGTAGCTGGGACCGACTGGAAGCAGAAGGCGGAGGATAGTGTGTTGTGACGGAGCATGGGAGAGGCCTATGTACAGCAGTGGACTGCGATAGGCTGAGCTGTGACTCTCAGTCCGCTGAACCACTAGAAGATCAATAAAGGTGATGCAATATTTAAATCTGTAAATGCACTAATTATTTATGTTAATAAATGTTTACTAGTTACTAACATTATTCGGCGCAAATATTTATAGGACAGTTCTCACAACAAAATAATAACATACCGCTAAAAATAAAAAAAACTGATACCTAAGTTATTAATAAAACTTCTACTGGGTTACAGCTTATGGAGCGCATTCACGTTTAAATGGATAGTAAAGGCCGAAATCAGACACAATTGTCAAAAATGACGAACAGCTCAAAAAGTATTCGTCCAAAATAAAATCACGGATTACTATGAAGGATAACCTTCCTGAATGTGGTGAAAATCCGTTACAATTTCTTATGTTTAGCTAAATAGTGGTAAATTATGAAGTTAATTGACCGCCCTAGATATATTCTCATCCAAAAATGTTTCAAGTCGCATATTAATAATGTATGACGGCCGCCCACTAGTGGTGAACTGCGACATCGCCTCTATAATAAAAGTTTATATGTTTTGTTCTAAATTTATTTACATCAATCTACGCATCAGTCTGTCCGCCTGCATTCTGATCTAAAAGTGTGGAATAAACAAGAACCATTTTGTAAAGGTTGAGCTACAGATGACGTCGCTTTAAATTCTTGGTGGATCAAGAATTACTTACATCTACATAGGTAGGACTGTTACACCGATATGAAAAGTTTCATTAACTGACAGTTTACACGATAAGTACTTTGTTCTCTACTGCGAGTAGCTAGATCTTATCTCTGTATGTACGTATAAGTACGATATATTATGTAGGTATAAATTTCTGAGGTTGAACTCACATGAAGAAACGTAGATACTACTAGATAGTAAATACAATCCGACTTTTATTAGTAACGTTCAAGCTACGTTGAAAACCGATCCCTTGTAAATCTACCTGCCCAAAGGAAAACACTATGAATTTTGGAGTTACCCAAGACATAACTGTTACGCCTGCTCTAGTTAGCGGGAAAACCTGCACTTACTGCATGTGCGACTTTGTGACTTACTGATAAACTAACGAAAATGCGTTACAGGAAAACTGTGATGTTTTCGCGAAGTGTATTCCATAGTAGGTACGCCTGGGGGGGAAATACATTACCCACGCAGACTAGGGCGGAAAGTACTAAAGAACTAAGACATGATCTTCTGAAATATGAATTAAGGATAACTACTTGATATGTACTAGGAGCAGTGGTGGCCCAGTGGTAACAGCTGCGGCCTTTGAGTTGTAGGTCGTGAGTTCGAACCTAAATATGTATGCAAATTGTAGTGACAACTCTACAATTTACATATTTGTAATTTCTGTGTTACGAAATATTTTCTACAAATTAACAATTTTGTAGAAAGTAGACTTTGCGGTCCTAAACCACAAAACTTTAGCAGGGTTAAGCAGGCTTAACTTTATCCCTGTGACAGCTTACCATCAGGTAGGTCACCAGCTTTTGAATATCAGAAATAAAACCAGATTTGCGAATGGCGTTATATCAGCATTACGAACACTGAAATGGGTAGACAACCTGGTGATAACTGACCTATAATCTTTTAATTAGAGGTCATTGAAAGGCTTGCAGAAGAGTCATGTTCTCAGGGAGATCACATGATAGTGTCGGCCCCATGTTCATAACGTGATAGTATGATGATAATCACGTCCTGTGACATGGGTCCTGGCAGTACTTACATAGCAGAAGAGTTCTTAGTAAAAGGTATCGACTTTAACTTTGTATAAGGTGAGGTTGGTAGGCGGTAGGTATGAGTGCCGCATCGGAAAACACATTGGTATTGCAGGAAACGACGGGCCATATGCCGTCTTAACCCCAATAAGAGAAAGTTAGTCACATGCTATTATATACCGATTGACCCAAGCGATGTAGTTAATATTGAATTAGTTAAAATAAGTGAGAACAATGACAATATATTTTTATACATATATTGTCTGACCCCCTGCCCAGGGTATTGACTTGTAAGAACTTGAGATTTTTCTCACCCAAAATCAGCATCCTCTTAGGGTAACTCGCAGCTTTGAGCTCTGTTCTCAGCTACATACGTCATTAATTGTGCCATAATAATAATAATAATAGAACCATTTATTTTCAGGTAACAAAGACCCATAGAAAAATACCTTAACTTAAGTATACATACATGGAGGTATTATATTTGTGTCGATATATTTAGATATAGCAATCGGTTAACTGAATTAAAGCACAGATACCTCGGACGTGCGGTTGATAATTCTGATAACGTGTGGGAACTGGGAACACAAAACCTAAGGCGGATATTGATCGCCCAATAGGTACTTTTCCAGATATGTTGCAAAAAAAGTTTCAAACATAGATCAATAGTTTTTTCGTATTTTATAGGTATAAAGTTGTAGTAAAATCTTTTTGGTTATACTGTTTGTATCTAGCTGGTTTTGATACCGTTAAATAAACAAACAAAAACAAAAACACACACCACCACCACACATTTAAAAGAAGACATTAAAAAAAAAAATATTTTTTTGACATTTAAAAAAAGAAAAATAAGAAGTAAAAATTATTTCCCGCCACTTTTCAGTTGTTATTCTTTCTGCCAAAATGAGTGAATTTAACGAAGAATCTCGATACACTTTGAAGTTTTATTACAAAAAAGGGAAAAATGCGACACAAGCAGCGAAAAAAATATGTGATGTTTATGGCCTTAACGCAGTGTCACTAAGAGTAGGACAAAGGAAAACGCTCGAACTAAGAGCGTTTTCAGTCCGGGAATTTTGATGTCAAAGATGCAGCTCGCTCTGGTCGCCCTGTTACGGAAAAACTAGATGCCGTTTTTGAAAAAATGGAACAAAATCTACATATTAGTACAATAGTTACGATATAGGCGAAGAGTTAGGGGTAATTTTATTGAATATTTTTAAATAATTTAAAAAGGTAACAAGTATATAAAAAGGAGGGGAAATAATCAAAGGGCATAAAAAAATTCGTCCGCATCGCTGTCAATAGGAAACGTGCCCAAAAAGCTGGCACCATTGCCACGTTGTACCTATAGCAATGCTGATTCTCTGGCCAAAAAATAGGCCAGCCCTCTGGTCACCTGAAGAGTCAACCAATCGCTTGGCGATGTCTCGAAATGCTAAGTGGACACTCGGACCCCATGGCCCTAGTATTTCAACCCCAAACGGCTCAAACATACATATGTATATGTTCCAAAGAGATTGGAGCATTTGCCCGTTTGAGGTTTTCCGCACCTGCAGCATCCACCCCAGCACAACCCACCGTGCTTGGAAGATGGGATGGCGCAAGGGTACACACGTTGCACCCCACACCAAAGGCCTACCTACATTCCAAGGCATTATGGTCACTCCGTCTGGTCTCTTCCTATCGTCGCATGCCAAGCCATTGCGTTCTAAAACAGCCGGCACCCCGGCGGTGACAAGAGCACGACGGATGATGTCATTGATGCTGGCGTGCCGTGCTATCCGGCCTGCGCTTTTACTGCAGGATAAGCCATGGTGTCCGAGGCAGTCGACACCTTTACCGCATTGGCAGCGATGTGGAGCCACACAAGGGGCGCGCAGACGTAGACAAGTAGCAACTCGGAAGGTGGTATCACTCAGCAAAGTGCCTATGTTGGGTGACGGTAGCGCCTGACGCCAGAGGTCCGAAACGCCGGTAAGCTAATACTGGTAATTTTGCGGAAGCCGAGGCCACCAAAACGGATGGGTAGTGTCATAGTGTGGCTTGCAGCCACGCTCGGTCGTCCAAGGCCACATTTAGAATGGATGTTAGTGTGCTGCGAATAATTTGGTCAATTTTGTCCAAGACGTGTGGCTGCTTCTATAAAGGGGAAGAGCGTAGAAAATACACAAAATTTTGCCACAAAACATTTTTGACCCATTTGAAAAGGTCTGGGTATACAGAAAAGCTTGATACTTGGGTGCCATACAAGCTCACTGAAAGAAACATAATGAATCGTGTACTCATTTGCGATTCTCTATTGAAACGTAATGAAACCGAACCATTTTTGAAAATATTGATCACTGGTAATGAAAAGTGGATCACCTACGGCAAGAACGCGACAAGAACGTGCGAAAAAGATCATGGTCAAAAGGCAGTCAAGCTCCACAGACTATAGCGAAACCCGGATTAACTCGAAAGAAGGTGATGCTGAGTGTATAGTGGAATTGGAAGGGTATTGTTTATTAAGAACTTTTACCGCCGGGCAAAACCATCGATTTGGATCTCTATTGCCAACAGCTACTTCTTCTTCTTCTTCTTCTTAGCGTGCCGATGGCAAAAATAGTGAAAATAAACATAGTTTTTAAACGGTTATTAAACGGTTATTAAACGGTTATTAAACGGTTATTTTTTAAACGGTTATTATTATTTTTTTAGCTCACCCCGTTTGTTTTATTTATTTATTATTCTTGGGTGAAATTTAGTAATTCAAATTTCACCCTCTTCCTGTCAACCGATTAATCTGAAATTTTGTATACACTTTGGATTTTGGTGACAATACAATTATGTTTATTCATTATCATTATAAATTCAAGATGGCCGCCGCTACAAAATGGCGGATAATTTATGTTTTATTAATCCCATCAATATGGGTATCAAATGAAAGGGCTCAACAAGCAGAATACAATATACTATAAAAAATTGAAATCCAAGATGGCGGCCGCTACAAAATGGCGGATAACGTAGGTTTTATCAATCCCATCAATATGGGTATCAAATGAAAGGTCTCAACAAGTAGAATACAATTTACTATGCAAAATTGAAATCTAAGATGGCCGCTGCTACCAAATGGCTAATAACAATTTTTTATTAATCCCATCAATATGGGTATCAAATGAAAGGGCTCAACAAGCAGAATACAATATACTATAAAAATTTAAATCCAAGATGGCGGCCGCTACAAAATGGCGGATAACGTAGGTTTTATCAATCCCATCAATATGGGTATCAAATGAAAGGTCTCAACAAGTAGAATACAATTTACTATGCAAAATTGAAATCTAAGATGGCTGCCGCTATCAAATGGCTGATAACAATTTTTAATTAATCCCATCAATATGGGTATCAAATGAAAGGGCTCAACAAGCAGAATACAATATACCATAAAAAATTTAAATCCAAGATGGTGGCCGCTACAAAATGGCGGATAACGTAGGTTTTATCAATCCCATCAATATGGGTATCAAATGAAAGGTCTCAACAAGTAGAATACAATTTACTATGCAAAATTGAAATCTAAGATGGCCGCCGTTACCAAATGGCTGATAACAATTTTTTATCAATCCCACCAATATGGGTATCAAATAAAAGGGCTTGACAAGAAGAATACAGTGCACTATACAACCTCAATATTTAAGATGGGCGCAGCCACCAAATGGCGTATAATGGCGTATGGTGTGGCGTTTTTTGGAGGAGTAAACGTATTACTTTTCGGTGATCTTTTACAACTGCCTCCTATAAAACGATCAGGAACACCTGTTTTCAAACAGCCAGAACATCTCCAACCAGCTACACATCTCTGGCGTTTATTTTTGGAGGAGTAAACGTATTACTTTTCGGTGATCTTTTACAACTGCCTCCTATAAAACGATCAGGAACACCTGTTTTCAAACAGCCAGAACATCTCCAACCAGCTACACATCTCTGGCGTTTATTCACGCTGTGTGAATTAACTGAAAATATGCGTCAGCAAGGTGACCAGACTTTTATTGATATTTTGAATGCTTTGAGAGTCGGTGAGCTAACAACCCAACATTTTAGTATTTTAATGGGTAGACTTCTTCAAGACACGAGTGATGAGTTTGCAATAGACAAAGCCTTAAGGGTATACCCCACAAATCAACAAGTTAACGACCACAACTCTGCTGTATTGAATTTGTACAGAAATAATGGTGCTCGCATTTACAAAATAAAAGCGCAGGATCAGCTAGTACACGCCACACGAAATGCAGACAATGTGGATATAGCTACTATAATACCAGCTGATATCAACAAAACTGGGGGTTTACCAGCGGAACTGCAAATATTTGTGGGGGCAAAAGTCATGCTACGGTCCAATATTGACGTTTCAAAGGTATTAGTAAATGGCGCTATAGGCTACATCAACGAAATCGTTTGGCCTCAATTTCGTCGAACTCAGATGTATGCAACAGATGTACCTTCCGTCCGAATTGATTTCGCAAGAGACGGAGTACATCTTATACACCCGAAAGCCATACAGTTTCCAGCTAAGTACAATTACGGGACGGCTGAAAGAAGAATGTTGCCTTTAATCCTATCATGGGCTTCTACAATACATAAAATGCAGGGCAGCACTGTGGATCACGCAGTCGTATACTTAGGTGCGAAACTGTTTGAAGAAGGTCAAGCCTACGTGGCTCTTAGTAGAGTAAGATCTTTGCAGGGACTACGTATAGAGGAGTTGGACTGCAATAAACTAACGGGCAAGAAACCTTGCAATAACGAAGCACTAAATGAATTAAACAGAATGCGAAATAAAAACTAAAAACTAGAAAATAAAAATAGGTAAAAAAACTTTTTAAGTTAAACGGTTTTATGTTAAACATACATTGCAATGTTTAAGATAAATGTACTAAAAACCAAAAAATAATAAAATAGATACAGTCGTGGGAATTATAAACATATGCATAGACTAGACTAAAATAAAACCGTGGGGCACGTCAATTGTCTACAATCGTTGATTAAAATGTTTGTTTTGTAATGTTACACTATAATTAGGCAGTTGTTCAACCGACAACGATGGACGTGTGATAAGTAGGGCTAGAATGTGGAAACAAGCTAGCAAGCTCGATTATAAGCGAGTTTTAGGGTTTCATAGTGGTGAGCGAGTAGTACTTTTATCATATGTTTTGTCGATTAAAGACAAACTACGAGCAGTGAAACGATACCTCGCCAGCCAGCAGTGTGAATGTCCAACGATAAACTAGTTGAAACATCTCTTTTATTTACATGGAGTGTATAACTATTGGAATTTCCATGAGCAAGAAAATAGTAAGTAATTTCCTCACCGTCTGCGGGCCAACTGCCTATTTTAACGACGAATTAAACGATTCTTCTATCGCACATTAAGTCGATAATTTGTAGACAATTGACGTGCCCCACGGTTTTATTTTAGTCTAGTCTATGCATATGTTTATAATTCCCACGACTGTATCTATTTTATTATTTTTTGGTTTTTAGTACATTTATCTTAAACATTGCAATGTATGTTTAACATAAAACCGTTTAACTTAAAAAGTTTTTTTACCTATTTTTTTTATTTTTATTTGTTTAGCCCAAAATTCAGCAACGCGGGTAACATTCGCTGACGCGGCCATTACGTCCTCACGTGTGCAGGTGACGGCCCGGATGGAAAACGGCCGGAATTGATCAACAGAAGGGGTGTGGGCTTTCATCATGATAACGCCAGACCACACACATCTTTAAATGTTGAGAGACAGCTTGGTTGGGCGGTGTTAATGCATCCACCAGTCCTGACCTTGCACTGGGATTATGTCACTACTTACAAAATGGCAACAAGTTATCGAACATAATGGCACAGATATATTATAATCAAATGTACATAAACTATGAAAATAAATGTCTTGAATTTGTTTAAAAAAAAAACTTTTTCGGCATTTTTGCCGATGAGGATGCCATCGGGCACGCGGCTTGTAATTTATAGCATAAGGACATGTAGTGTTCTACATGCTCCTTTTTTATTTTATTTTTTTAGCCTATGCTATCTCACTGCTGAGCAAAGACCTTCCTCGAATCCTTCCGGGCATCTTTCTTTATATGGTGGTTCTATTCTATTCTATTCCTTTTCTTGAGCCATCTCGATCCAAACCTGGCGGTACGCATCTGGGTCGTCTCGCCACCTCTTCCTGGACTGTCCTCAGCGGCGCCGTCCATCCTCAGGCACCCATCGTGTGGAGACTGTTGCCCAGCCACCGACGCAGCAGCCGACGTGACCTGCCCAAATCCCATTTCAGCTTGGCAGCCTTTTGCCTACGTCTAAGATCCCCGTTTTGGACCGCAGCGAGGGGTTTCGTATTCTGTCAGTTCTTTTCTGTCTGTCAGTTCATGTTCCTTTTTGGGTTGAAATATTAAAACGAATGAAGTGGAGGCAAAGTGTGTATTAAGGATAACTTTAACCACCTCGGTATGCAGTTTGGAATTTTGGATACCCCTTAGTTCTGAGAATGCCGCATTCCTAAAGAGTAACGAAGCAGCCGCCCAATTACATTAAAATCGTATCAACCAGCTCATTAATCACCGACGCCTGTTTATTTACCTTTAAATATCATACGATTACTGATTAGCTTAACGATCATTTTTGATTAGTCTAAAGATTATTACTGATTAGTTTAAAGATCATTACTGATAAGTTTAAAGATCATAAGATTACTGATTAGTTATTAGTGACTAAAATGGATGTGATCACCTGGTCACCCGACGAATGGCGTGACTTTAGGATTTCATCCTGAAAGTTGATTCTGATATGTGCCTGCCTACCTACGTGCAGGGATATTTTATAACTGTTTGAGAAAATTAATTGGAAATGAAAGCAGGCTACTTTTGTTTTTTGAATTTGCAAGAAGCTTTTGCAGAGCTAAGGGGAATTGAAGACAGAATTGATTTCATCGCTAGATACAAATAGTAGGTCCATCGTAAACGCAAACATACCAATCACAAGGTATGTAACGCCTTCGTGAATCACGAATGGGTTGATTAATACTTAAAAACTGCATGGCATAGTAAGAAAATTTAAGAAAGCCTAAACTTTTTAGATCACGAAAAACGTGAAACATAAGCAACAAGAGTCTTCCATTACTGACATTTATTTATTTACTTATTGCTTATTTCCACTGCTGGACGTAGGCCTCTCCCAGGCTGCGCCACAACACCCTGTCCTCGGCCTTCCGCATCCTATACCAGCAATCTTTTTGAGGTTGTCGGTTCATCGAACTAGGGGGTGTCCCACACTACGCTTGCCGATACGCGGTCCCCACTCCAGGACTCGTCTGCTCCACCGGCCATCGGTCCTTCGACAAACATGGCCAGCCCACTGCCACTTCAGCTTGCTTACTCTGCAAGTTAAGTCGGTAACTCCGGTTCAAATGGTAGTAAATCTATTATAATATAACGTATATTTCCGTTTCATTATTCTTGGGAATCGAATGCAAGCTTAAAGATCGGGGCCAAAGCCATTTCAGCTGCCACAGAAACTAGGCCACCTGTTCGAACTCTACAATTAGCAATAATAACAATATACAAGTAAATATACCCTTTAAAACATCATATTTCGTTGCAAACTTTCCGTCGGCCTAATAAGTAGTTGCGTGAAAAACGTCTGTTAGCCTACATTCCAAGTTTTCTCACCATGATAAATGGCGGCCTTCCGAAAAAACGTGACTGGTGAAATTCATTCATGGGTTTCAGTGAATACTGCTATGTTTCTATGGCGTCCGAGCGGTGGTACGGTGGTGCGGTGGTGCGGTGGTCCGGGTGCCGGGGCTACGTCATAATACCATGAGTGGGCAATTTTCGTGTGTCAAGGTTGCGCACTGGGTAAACTTAAAGCGCAAGCGTTTTCAAGCAATCGACGCTAATTCTAGAAAGTTCGGACAGTGAAGAATGTTCTTTATATTTCTATGGTTTGAAGCTCTTGTCAGCTTTAACTTAAACAATAAAAATAAATTATTATTGGTGACAAAATGATAATAAGACTGGGAAAAAAAACACGTAAAGATTAAATACTCTGTAACCACAAATTCTCCGAAACATATCAAAACATACTAATAACCTTAGACCCCTATTGTGGGTTCATACTATCTTACTTAATTAAAATATTGCTGAGTTATCAACTCATCACAAATCATCATTACTTCATTCAGAGCAGGAAAATTGTCACAAAGCGAGATAATTATGTACTGAAATGTGAATCATAGATTTAATGAAAGTGTAACACGACTCTCGTGAGATAAAATTATGAATGTACCTAATGATGATAGCGTTATACAGACGTTTGTTTCAGTTGACTTATCAGCCTCGCTTGCAATAACTTTTAATCCTGTACTTACTTATTCTAGCAAATTATTAACTAAATTGATTTTCGTATTAACTAGTAGTTATTTTGTGGTGATAATTGAAGATCATTTTGAAAGATCATCATCATCATCATTTCAGGCGCTGACCCACTGACGGGTATAAGCGTCGCTTTTTGCCATACCTCCCGGTTCCGTACGACCCTTATCCAGGCGTTTCCCACGACTCTGACGATATCGTCAACCCAGCGCGCTTTTGGTCGGCCTTGGCTTCTATGACCTATTAAAAGATAAGGTAAACGCGGGTGAAGTAGTCAGTGACCCAGAACTCGTCAAATTGTCTAAAACATTCCTAAAAAGATATTGATATTTTGCTACTAAACATTAAACTGGTCGATTTTTATGGCAACATATTTTTGGTAACACAACACACAATTAAAACACAATTATAATAACAACATTGAGTTTTAACTGTAATAATAAAATATCTTATTTGAAAAGTGTGCCCCACAATTTTTAATTTTTTTTACAAGTTTAGCTCCCAAATGTCAAGCGCAGCAGGTAGTTTTATGATTTGATTTACGAACCTTCAGTGGGGTCTACGGTATGTCTGATTGTTTGATGAATTAGTTAAGTCAATTTGCTAATTATATAATTTGAAGTTTGGAACACTTATCATAAAAACATTTTTTATAAAAAAAATACCCGACTTCCAAAAAAACACTACATTTGAAAAATAACTTTAATTTTGGAATTCGGTGTCGTTGATTCTGCATTTTCGTTTTTTGACACCGACTTCCGAAATTAAAGTTATTTTTCACTTTGTAGTGTTTTTTGGAAGTCGGTTATTTTTTTTATAAAAAATGTTTTTATGATAAGTGTAAAGTATAAAAAAATGTTTTTATGGTCAGTTCTAAGCAGATTTACGGTCTATATGAAAATACATCTTTAACTTTTTTACTACTTGCTGCAGATTTCTTTTGTTTTCTGAAACTGTCGTAGCTATTGTATTGTCTCAGCACTGGACTTTTGAGGCTCATTGCATTCCTTATGATGCTAGCTTACTTTTGTTGTTTTTTTTTTAATTTCTGGCTAGATTTACGGACGGTATGAGACGACATTTAAAATTATTTTGCTATTGTCAACTTCAAATGCGTTTTTAACTCTTCCAATATTTCTCTTGTTTCTAGTAGTGGTTTGTCAATTCTTGACAATGGCACCAGAATCACAGTAGTACCTAGCTAAACATATTTTTGCGAATTGAAATTTCGACGCATACTGAAAATGGAGGGTCGGGCGCATACACTTGCGATGTGAAGTCGAAGGCAAAGTATATCCTGCTTCAAAATTGATACAATTATGACCTATCTTTTGAATGATCAGTCTTTACTGTAGCATTCAAACTCTCGTAGTTATTAACGGTTGAAATGTTACATGTCGGTTGAAATGTATTGTCGGTCAGAAATATTGAATTTTACCACAGAGTGAAACGACGTTTTCACGTCAAAATACTGGTTCTGTGATTCTGATCTCTTATTTTTTTAAGCAACAATAAATTAGAATTTACATACCTACCTACTATGCTAACAGCTCACAACCTTTAGAAATTTCTTGCGACTTGATCTTCTGCCTACCTTTTGTTTCTTAGACTTGCCACTCATATGAGAGACAACCATAAATTGTTTTAATGTGTAATTATCTCTAACTCTATGTTCAAGGCCTGAGAGTTCGTATTAGCATAAAAAATTGACGACTACTGGGTCCTTTTGATGAGTAATAGTACAAATCTGGCGAGTACGGTTACAAATCTCCTTTTTTCACATTTGCTTAAATAACTAAGTATTTATTATCACTAAATATCATAAAATATTACAACTTTTCTATTTTGCTATGCAAAAATTTTCATTGTAAATGAAATACATTTCACGCAGCAGTTTTTCAAAGTCAGTTAATTTCAAAACCCGACGAGTATTGGTACGTTTACCTTATACTCGTACGTTTTTATTTATAAACTGCCTAAAGTTAACACACATCTGAACGTCAAATATGCATTGTTAAGCAGACGTAATCATTATTTAACTTTCTGTAACGTGTTTAAATAAGGGGGATAATTACTGTCGCACAACTCTTCGTTACTTAGTCGCTTGCTTTATATTTCTTAATATACAACATGGAGGAGGCAAGTTAAAATAAAAGAAAATTTCCATATTTTCTTCAACACTCGCTACAGTTTAGCATAATCAGCCAATAATATTCCCACTGCTGGGACACCGGCCGACTCTCTGTGAGAGGGAGTGGGCCATAATCCACCACACGGGCCCAATGCGGGTTTGTGGATGTCACATTTCTTTGATTTTTTTGTTTCCAGGACATGCCGGTTTCCTCGTGATGTTTTTCTTCACCGATCTGAGACCAGTGGTGATGAAATTAAATACATAAAGTAATGTGCCTGGGTTCAAACTCACGAAACTCACTCTCCTCGTAAGTCGGGGCCGGTATCACCGGCCCACCACTGCCACCACTGTCACCACTGCCACCACTGCCACCACTGCCACCACTGCCACCACTGCCACCACTGCCACCACTGCCACCACTGCCACCACTGCCACCACTGCCACCACTGCCACCACTGCCACCACTGCCACCACTGCCACCACTGCCACCACTGCCACCACTGCCACCACTGCCACCACTGCCACCACTGCCACCACTGCTACCGATAAAGTGCTGATCCTCAGCCAAGTGTGAATAAATGACTTTTGATTTTGATTAGGCGTGACTTCAAATAATGCCCTTTTTAGCCATTCACAAATTAAAATCCATTCACATGGTTAAATTGGAATTAATACAAAACTGACCATTCTTAGACTATTATATCACTGTTCTGTGTTTAGAACGAAGACTACACTGACCGATAGACAGCTGGCAACCGTTCAGACTGATGACTAGGTTTGTTAATGAGTTCTAACAGAGAGAGGAAAAAAAAAAAATGGGCGAATGTTGCAATGGAAACTCATGTTAAATAAAGAGTTCAAAGTCCGCCGGGACATTTGCAAAGGAATTGACAATGCGGCTAGTTTCACGCCAAAAATTACTTTTGGGTCAGTTGTTTTTTTTTTTGCAAGAAAACATCTGAGACTGCTTCTAAGAAATTTCATAATTTTTGGCACTTTTTAAAAGTCTTATGAAATACCCGTGAGTAAGTAATAATAATAATCATGAAGCCATTAAAATAATGAACTGTCTGCATAATCACATTCATGATCGAGTTTATTTTAAGCGAGCACTAAAAACCGGTCTTCTGGTTGACAAGAAACTTTCAGTATAAGATCTGGGTCACGGGCAGAAAGTAATGAATGAAACACGCAGGGCACGTCCTGTGGATGTGACATACCTACAAGTTATTGTAGTTGTAAAACGAAAAGGCTACCACTTACCATGGCTGGGTGGGCTCCCTCACCTTAATCTGATATAAAAGTCGGTCATTCAATCGCTAGTGGATTGAACCACCACTTCTCAAAATCAAGCTCAACCGCGAGTGGCCGGGGGTGGTTCACACTCCAACCAGTCAGCATGACATGTGACGTCATACCACAGTCAAACTATGACGTGTAGGGTACACGTCATAGTTTGACTGTGCACATACATGCTTTCCTAGAAACATTTTCACACAACACAGCTTTAAATTAGCCTTCATAATTTATTCCTAGGAATAATTACTAGCTAGAACCTAGCACTCATGCAAGTCAACTTTGTCTTAATCTAGGAAAAAGGTTTATGTTCCATTAGCTAGTTAACAGGTACAATGAAAATATTCATGAATTCATGGGTTAGTGTTAAAAACGCAAAATAAATTATACAAGTTACTTCTATAAAACGTAATGCGACATTTACGTCACGGAAGTGACATAATAATAATAATATATCGTCGAGCTTGCTAGATTTCCTTCCGTATCCTTATTATATTCTTTTTAATCGATGTAAGTAGTAAATCAAGCGTCCTTTTATGATCTGCGTAATCAGGTCTCAGGGGAAGCACCGAGCTACAGCGTCATGTGACTTTGGGGATAATGGCATCTGGGGGTATCAGGAGGAAAAACCCTGTTTTCCTGAGGAAGAACTAATCTTAAAACGGTGCATTTTGGAGCATTTAAGAACCGCAAAGGCTTGAGGAGTCAAGAAAGGGAAAGTAAATGAGTCAAGGTAGTGCATTAACTATTGTGTAGAACGTTCAGAAGCAGGTGCAAGGAACCCAAAAACGACAGATAAGTTATCAGACGGCGCCGCTTTACGTGGAACGCGTGCGCACGTAAAGATTACAAATTAGATCGTATCTTAAATATAACAATCACGTAAAGCGACCGAATATACAAATATGTGATATTATATTATTTAATTATAGGCGACTAGGAATTCCCCAAGTTTGTAATTTGATCCGATCAAGTTATTCTTTGGCATTTTAAGCTGCTTAGGTATTTGGGAAAGAGTTTGATAATAGCATATGTGACATTGCTTCACATTGCGTTATTATTAATATTGAGCCTAATATACAATCAGTACTTAGTAGTAGTATTACTCCGATTGACTTCCCAAATAGTATTCGTTTTGAATCAATAAAGAATGTAGGTTAGAGCCGAGTGTAGGCGCAAGCAGTGACTTGTCCGTCTAGTTCAAACATATTACACGCAACATTTACGACTTGTTACATTATTTACTCTGTAACGGTAAACAAGGTATCACTTTCGTGTAACGCACCTCCTAATCTGTTTACCCCATGTGCAAAAAGAAGCAAGTCGGTTAGAATTGCACAATATTTTATAATCGAACCTACTTTCTTCGCAACTTTCTTAATTCTTGGCCTGTCAAGGTTATTATCGTTACTGAGGGACGCTGGTCACGCTGGTCAGTGGGTGAACCCTGCAACCGGTCTCCGACCTCAGTACCGGCGGAAACTGCTCGTGACGTCAAGAGATTACCGCTGCCGCCAACTTGCTACCTTAGGAGTTTCCATACGCGCACTTTGCCGCAATCTCGACCAAATTATCGTGGGATTCGATTTTCCAAATACTTTATAGATAGTTACTATAGAAAGGATTAAATTGATAAGCATTTATGATGAAATTCCATTAGATTATGACATAGAGGTAGTGTTCGTCAACTCTCTTGAGGGTTAAAATGTTCTAGTATGTAGGTATATGGGCTATGTGTAGAGTTCCGTTTAAAGTTCTTAAAATTTGGGAGCAAGTGGTTTCGAAGTTTTGGGTTGTCAGCGTGGTGACGTAGCATCAGCTGTGTTAACAGAGCACGTCGGCGATGACGCAAGCAGCCGTGCCCTCCGCGCTGTCCCACGTGTTGAGTCAGGCTGCTTTATAACAGCATACCGGCCCGCCTTCCAGCACAAGCCAACAGACCGGCGAGCGAGCAACACGCAGTGATAGTGAACACGTGAACACCTCGAGATTACAGTGCTAATAAATCGTGAATTAAAAAGTGATAATCAAAGTGAAAGGTGAAATAATAATGATGGCTAAAATTGTAATAATGTGTGTGGTGTTGTTTGTGGTGGTCGCTGGACACAAGCACCACCCCAAGTTTCCCAAAAGTACTGAGGATTATATCATACCGATGCCGAGGAAAGGTGAATGTTTATTTTGGTTTATTTTTCCTTTTGGTTAAAAATTATTTAAAAAAAAAAATAAAAATCAAGTTGACTGAAGAATCTAATATTTTTTTTGGATGTGCCAATCAACCCCAAAAAAAAATTGAGGACATGCAAAAGTTTAAAAAAAAATATTTGGTCCTAATATTTTTTTTTGTCCTCAGTGGCATGCTCTGGTGACAATGAACGTGAACGTGGTAACATTATTGAACAGTCCAAGTGCGGAGACCCCAAAGAGGTCTTCGAATACTTGAAGGTGAAGGCTGCGCATGAGCAGGTAAATATCACGCATTAAACTTAGTTTACTTATTACCCCGAATTAATTAACGATAGTAAGGAAACAATGGATTTTTAACCGGTCAATTATGACACAATTAAGATTCCTTTGCGCCAATTTTAACGTGTCATTACAATTAATTATCTTATGACCTTATTAGCACACAACTCTTGACTATCGCGCAGTTCGATAATTACAAGCCAATGACTCCCAAGGTAATTATAGTTACTAGAAAACACAAATCCCGTCGTTCAACTGTTTTTGGTCAAATATTTGCAACCAGATTAGCTATGAATTGCTGCGCTGTTCTTACGTCTCGAATTTCGTCATTAAATAAATCAGCAATGCTTAATGGATTAACATTTGCCCGATTATCAATCATATTACTCATCGGCAAATATTAGATATTATTGTAATGTACATCCGCGAACGTCTCGCGCTTACAAAACACGACATGATTAGCGTCGCGTGAGAACATCTCGACTTCGACTTGTAATGTACGAAAGCTAACGAGTCTGTGTTTCCCCAGATAAGTCCGCGCGCGGTTTGGGTGAAGAGGTGCGTCGGCCTGTGCGAGTACGACAATGAAGGTACCTGCGTGCCCACCGAGACCAAAATCCGACACATTCCCGTAAGTACACACTATCTTCTTATCTATACTCAGCTAATTCTCATGCATCCTTGACACGCTTACTATAATTGTACAAGAATACGCAGTGTTGCGTAACTGTGATTGTCCTAAATGATAATAGTGACATAACTGTGAAGAGTTGCTGTCATGAGTCAGCACATTCGTGCCTAGATATTTCTAGACGATCGAAAGTTCCGGTGGTTGATGGAGATGCTAATGATTTTGTTGTTTCAGATACGAATATACAACGCGAAGACCAACAAGGAGACGTGCGCAACGTACCCGATAGTCGAGCACGTGTCGTGCGGCTGCTGCTCGCTCTCGCCCGAGGAGTGCGCGGCTCCGAGGGTGTACAATCCTCGTAAGTGCTCCTGTCAATGTCCCAACATGGAGGAACGCCGCTATTGCCTCAAAAAGGTTCGTAAGATAATGGATGTCTGTCAACACTAACGTATCGTAGAGCGCATGCCTCGCTCAGTCAGCGTCAGCACTTTCCTTTCCCGCTCTGTTAACACGCTTCTTTTATTTCTCTCTCGATGTTGTTTATCCTTCACGTCTATCATTCTACCCGTGTGATCCGCGTGTCTAGCTGTGTGTGCACGTAGAATGAGGTCAAGTCAACACTGGCCTATGTTCAAGTAGAAGAAAAACATATTTGGTTAATGTCTGACGCCTGCTCTATGTCGACGCGTTTTGTACTGACATCCATTGTCTTTCAATCTTTTGCTTTTGTGTGCACTCTTATTTTTTCTCGCATGTGCTTTGTCACATTTGTCAAAAAAAAATTTTAAAAAAATGTGCTTTGTCACTATATATTTTTTTGTATTTATATCAATTAGTAGCCAATTATTAAAGTTTAAAGGTCTCTTCTCAAAATTTGATAAGCGAAAATTATAACTTTCGATTCAATTTAAAATCCGAGTGACAAACTACTTTTTCTCCGACAAGGTTAGCAATGTTCCTTTTACTTTGTTACAGCGGAACCAGAATATGAGGTGGAATCGGTCTAAATGCGCCTGCGAGCAGCGGAGGAGAGTCTAGTGCGCTTGCACATAAGACATAATGTGGCCCGCCAAGTGGTGGCTAGTGATACCTGAGTCCTGAGACAGACTAGTGTTGTGAAACTTAGAGACAATAATAGCATGAGAACATTGAATAGTGAGGTGACATCGGCAGACTGTCTTCTGTGGGGCTAGTGTCGTGTGAAGTCATGTCATGACTCAAAGACAATATTTGGACGCGGTGGTCACCGGTCACGAGGTGACAAAACTAGTCTCGTGCAACCAGTATACGTATTTAACGACTGAGTGAAGTGTCTTAATTGTTCAGAATTTAACAGTATTATAGTGTTGTAAGTTATTTATTTGTTCAGCTTTAAGATCAAATGGGGCCAAAAGGTGCTGTGAGTACACATTGCAAATTTATTCCATGACTTTTTGGTTTGTCTAATGTACTTAATATTGTAACTCAATGCGTATTATTTGTAATTTATTTATTGTAAGTAGTTGTAATATTCCTTCAAGGAACTCTTCAATGGCTGGGTGAAGGTGGGTTGGTGGAGTTCCAATTGCTGCTGCCCAGGCTCACTCCTAAACGAGCTTTAAAATTAGTTAATCTCTCAGTCTCACCCAATTCCACTTTTGCCCGACCTTGAAATCAAACCTCGCACGTTAGCGGTCGTAGTCCTAACACGTATGAAGCTAATGTTCATTACTAATGTTAATTATTTATTTTATGTTGATGTGCATTTTTCGCAATTCTCCGAGCGACATCACTGTTCAGTATTTTGGTAAGTTTTAGTATTTAATGACGAGCGTGAAGCTGATTTTGCGCAATTCCTAAATTGTGATAATAGGTATTCCATTTCTGATAGGTTAATTTTATATTTGTTAAGTACTTAAAGGCTAAGTTAAACTAGATTCTAAAGTATTTGCTGTCTAGTCAAGAATTAAGTTTCTTCAAATTGTATTTCATTAGTAACAGCTCTCTTTTTTCTTTATATTATGTTAGAATTAATGTAAATACTAAATTTCAGGCACTTCCTGTACTTACTATATTAGAACCTAGTCTTCTATCGTGCCAAAGGCATAGAATCTCGTAGGTTGTCTTATTTATTCGACTTATTATTTATTGAATTAATTTATTATTACTGAACGGAGGTACTCGAGCTTTAAAAGCTAAGCGACGGACATGATTAGAATTAAGCTTTTGTATTTTTAGTGAATAAGTTATAAAATAAACAGTTTTTTTAGAAAACAGTATCCATATTTTTTAATGAAATACACTCATTATCCCTAATCATCTTTGATCATGAATATTATTCATAAATATATTATACAAATCTATAAGAGGAAACCGAAAGATTCCTCATGAAAACTTGTTTAACCTGGGTGTGTCTATTGTCTGACAATGGTAGCAGGCAGGTGCAGCGTGCGCAGCCGCAGCAGCCCAGCGTGCGGAGGACGTATGGCTTCGAAATTCAAACATCCCATACAAACATACAAAAGACAAAATAGAGGGAATCCATATCCGTGTAGGCACGTACTTAGCTAAACTCAAATGACGATGTATAAAACACTGTTCATTTCTCGTGACATCGCCAAATCACATGGCCTGATGAGGTTATGGCAAGTGGAGTAGATACACCTAGTCCTATGGGGATTGGCTAGAATTGAAGACAGCTAGATAGGTAGATGACATAATCAAACTTGAAGGACAAATGGAAATGCCCCTTCTCATTGTGCATTAGAAGAAATGCTTTGCTCCTAATTGCGTCAATTGGTGATTTAAAAACGTTTTAGCAGTCCAGTGGGGTAATTGCGTTACACACTATCAGTAGCAACGGCCAAAATTGACAGCTGTCAAAGTTGACAGTTGAACAACATTCATTGCGTAATTTACGTTGTTGAGCAGACAAATTTTTCGAACACATGAAGCAATGGATTAGCAATATCCTTCAAAAATGATTCAGATGGTGATAGTATGTTACGCAATTAGGGTGCACGTTTTCTTACACTGTTACATACCTACAGTGAATCCCTAAAAACTAAACATGAAAAACAAATAAGAAAATCTGTTCCCTTAATCACGCGACTGTCACGAGATCATCATAAAGCTATAAATAACAATCGTATGACACATGATTTACATATAATAACATTATGCAATGTGGCGTTACTTCGGCTAGAAACGAACTGCCATTGACATGCGGCAAAACAATGATAGGTATTAATTAATCATTATTGTAATACCTACAATGCAATTTCTCTTATCTCCTTTTCAATGAAAGTGATGAAAACGAGTACTTGATTCATCGATGTTTGAGTCTGCGCTTGCGACATTGAAACATTTGCGTTACTTCTCAGTACATTCGTTAAGAACACTGATCTAGTGCGAAGACTAGGATAAAACTTTTTGAGTTAGTTTAGTGCAGTGTGAGTGAACTTGAGCTGTAGAGCAGACTATTATAAAGAACACGTGAATCAAGTGCTTTCCTTCCAGGTACGATTTGAAAATTTCACCCTGTATATACAACGTGTAACGTTAAATGCGCAAAACCTGAAAATAGCTTGATCAGAATAACGAGCAGAATTAATTGAACCACTTTTTAATATAGGTCACATTTTTCAAATAATCTTCATTAAAAACATTGCCGTGTCTATTTATTAATAGGTCAAGCAACCCAATGTCAGCGCGGCGCAGCGTCCCGGTGACGACTCCTCCCTCGATAAAGCGTCGTCGCAGAAGCAAGAAACGATCAGAATGGCCAGTAAAACTAAAACAGCACATAAAACCTTTACAATTTTTTTAATGACTTATTTTCTCGCTCAAATAGGTCAATTGAATTAAAAATCAGTTGGGGTGTCTGAGGTTTTGCGCATTTAACGTTACATGTTGTATAAAAAAAAATTAAAAAAAACTTCTGAGTACACGAAAACATAACTTGGTTCGATTTCGGTTTTCATACGTTTACGGGATGCGTTGACAAAAGTCATTGAAAAGTCTAAAATGAAATAGGATTGCATACAACACTGACGACCGGGCCTACGTGGCAAATAAACTGTAGTTTTTCACGGCAAGAAAAACGTGTGTGTACAAAGGGCCTAAGTATGTGCCGAGAACTTTTGCCTTGAAGCCTTACAGTATAGAGGTAGGTCATTAACCTGGATTTGAGTCAAGATAAAGAACCAATATCTTGAGAGAAATCCCCTTTTCAAGAACAAATAACCTTTGCAAACGAAAGTAACCTAATTTCAGGTATTCCTTATGAGTATTGCAACAAAGTTGCACAAGACTAGAACAAATGCATACATTACTAGGAAAATGCAATGTTACTGATAAGAACTTGCTTCCTAATTAAATGGCGTTTAATGCTTTAGATTTATCGATCTAAATATGTAACCACATCCTGGGTTAAGTAACTACGTGCGCATATCATCACAGTATCGATAAATTATTCGCATAAAACTGGTTTTTTAATTATAGTCATTTATGAGATGATGCGGGATGCCCCTGTGCCTTCCAACGGCTACTGCAGATGATCGAGGAAAAACCTAAAAAACCGGCCAAGTGGTAGTCGGACTCGCACACGGAGGGTTCCGTACCACAAGGCTAAAAACGACGAAAAAAAAACTCGTTTCTAATATGGAGAACCCATTTAATTTTTATTAACTTTATTTTATTAAGTGCTGTTATAGCGGCAATAGAAATACACACTCTGGGAAAATTTCAACTTTCTACACGTTACGGTTCATGAGATACTGCCCGCTGACAGTCAGACGAACGGACGGCCGGAGGGATAGCGGAGGCTTAGTAATAGGGTTCCGTTGGCACCCTTTGGGTACGGAACCCTAAAAACTACTTTTAATAAATGAACATTCATTTAATTAAAACCACAACATTTTAATTTATCGTCTGATTTACATAACTATGTATATGATAAACACTGCGGTTTAATCTTATATTTGGTTTTGAGATAATTAATTATGTAAATGTCACGTAGTACCCAAGAAGTTTGGGAAACTAAAGCTACGGTTACGGGTATATCCATTGGATATTTATGGGTATATCCCTCTCGACAAAGTAGGTAACAAAAACAAACATGACTTGCGCTACTTTTATTAGTAGATATTCTTTTAGCCTTTTACGAATACAAATCGCCAAGCGTAATGTGGGTTCGACATAGAAGTCGTTCGCGGCTGTTGCTGGATTCGGTCTTCATACAAAACAAAGTGTCAGCGAGCGTCACCGTTTACCCATAGAAACTGACGGCCCGTGATAGTTATCACAATACCAGCTGCGCCCCGCGGTTTCACCCGTATAAGTCTCGATCCCGTAGGAATATCGGGATAAAAAGTATTCTTTGTGTTAATCCTGGTTATAAACTATCTGTGTGCCAAATTTCATCAAAATTGGTCCAGCAGTATGAGCGTGAAAGAGTACAATTACCTTCACTTCTGTATGCAAATACCCCAACTAAAAACATAGGTAACTATGTGAAACAAAAAAAAAACCGGCCAAGCGCGAGTCGGATTCGCGCACGAAGGGTTCCGTACCATTATCTATATAAAACGGCAAAAAAAATCATGTCTGTTGTATAGGAGCCCCCTTAAATATTTATTTTATTTTGTTTTTTAGTATTTGTTGTTATAGCGGCAACAGAAATACATCATCTGTGAAAATTTCAACTGTCTAACTATGAGATACAGCCTGATGACAGACGGACGGACGGACGGACAGCGGAGCGGGAGTAATAGGGTTCCTTTTTACCCTTTGGGTACGGAACCCTAAAAAATACCTAAACAAAGAATTACCTCAATAGTTTATTGATTGATCCCGTGTCAGGCAAAGTGCTGCTCGACTTATCCATCAGGTAATTCTTAATAGCAATCTGCGGGCGAATTGCGTAACACACTATCAGTAGGACTGGCTTTCATTTTGTCAGCTTAACAACATTTATTGCATTATTTACGTTGTTGAGCAGACATATTTATCATAACATATGAAGCAATGGATTAGCAATATCATTTAAAATTATAGTAGATTTTGATGGAAAGCGTGTTACTTAATTAGAGTGCTGGGTTTGTTCTTCGTTAAAAAAATAACTGGCGACATTCGTGACGTGTTACTTAATATACATCTCTGCTGCTACCCTTCAAGGAATGTAGGTGTCATGCTATATATTATTTGGTTACAAATTACTAAAACGTCTCTATGCAAGAATACACAATTTGAATCATTAAACCGATTAAAATAATATGAATAGTAGTGACAGCCCACAGGTGGCTACGACGAGCTACGCCCGCGCTACGGCGTAGCGTGTAGCTTCTCATTATAGAACGGGCCCGTAGCGATGCAGCTACGTAGAGCTGTCAGTATTTTGACTTCTGTGTTTTTGTGACAGTTTTTCGTTTATGTTGCATTTCGTTTTATGGTTAAATAATATAATTATGGTTACTTAAATGCGGTAAAAATCCGTTAGACACTTTAATAAACATTAGAAAAAAAAAAAAAAAAATATCAGCGTCAAGTAGCCTGCTGTGTTTCGTCGATGCGTGAGAGTTTCAGTGCTTTAGGCATCTTCTGGACACGCTCGTTCTATAATAGACCTCATCTATCGCTTTCCATCAAGCGTGATCGCGCTCAAGCGCGGGCCTAGTAGGCAAAAAAAAATACTTTTTTAAAGTTATTTGAACTGATTTGAAAACACATTATTAGTGAGTTACTGAATTATTCTTCTTCTCCTTTGTGTTGAATATTAAACCGCCAAAAAGTAAAGTTAAATATTTTTTTTGAAAAACATTAGCGAACAATGCAAGTGTAAATGGCAATATAATATAATTATGATATTTGACAAAAAAATGTAATTTGATTTTTCGTAAAAATATTAATCATTTTAATCGTATATTCCTAGAATTAATCCACAAAAAAAAAAAAAATATGTCATTACGTAAATGGTTATTATTACGTTAGCACGTTATATCTTTATTTTATAAGAAACATTACATTGCTAATTGCTCAATGACTAGGGGAAAACTACCTACTTCTAATCGCAATAATTAAGTAGTTGCGATCTTCTCAGAACAAGACAACCTCCAATACCCACTAACACTGCAACCGCAAACCACAAAAGCATTGGTATTAATCTATATCTATAAATATTATAAATTCCAGTAGCGTTTCTTGTCTTTCTGTGTGACCGCGTTGTTCTTCTAACCTACCAACGGATTTTGATGCGATTTTCATCCTCATTTAAAGCATATATTCCGGATGGAATAAAAGCTCTCATACATATGCGCTCTTACATATACTCGGAACAAGGAAACCTCAATGTTTTGTCAAAACGTACAAGCCGTGCGTAGCAGGAGGGGCTCACTAGTTATTGTATAAAATAAATGATATTTTAAATGTTTTCCTTTTGTGAATATGTATAAGTAGCTTTTACCTGCGACTTCGGGTGCGTGCATGTCGCACATTATCTGGGATAAAAATTCCTAGAGGGGTAATTGCGTAACACACCAAAAGTAGCAACGCATTGCGTTATTTCCGTTGCTGAGCAGACAAATTTTTCGAACATTTCGTCTCTTCACATTAAAAGTAAACAATCTCAAAAAAGAAAAACGAAGTTGAGTTAAGGATACAGAAATGTTTAGTATAACAAATATTTTCTCTTAAATAGTGAAAAAACAATGTAGTTCGACAAATCCCCGCTAGATGGCACATTGGTTGGTTTTAAATTGGTGGAAGTTTATTAACACTCCATTGTAACAGTTTTTTCTGCAAAAATAAATGATTTGATTTGATTTGATTCGTTAAATCTTTAAAACGTCCGCCTATAAAATTAGTAAATTCTAAGATTGTATACTTTAAATGCGAGAAGACGGTATCAAGCAATGGATTAGCAATATTCTTTAAAATGATTCATATCGTGATTGATAGTGCGATACGCAATTAGCTTGCTGGTCATAGTCTATCTGGGTCAAATTTCATCAAAATCCGTTCAGCCGTGAAGGCGTAAAAAGGTAACATATATAAAACATAAAACATTCATAAAATTACTAATTAATATAATATTATACTAGCTGGTACCCGGCGCGTTGTACCTGTGAGTATTTTGCGCTAGCGTTGTGTAGGTAATGAATACAGTTAACAGAATATAAACAAACCGTTTATTAAAAAAGACGTTTATATATTGTTAGGTTAAAGGTTACAGGAAAACTGGCTATACCGAGTTATATTCGTAAGATACCCTAACCGTTTCCCATTGGTTTTCCTTTCATGTATGTTGATTTTCCTGTTTTTCCTGCAACGGGTATACTTGTGTATATTTTACAATTACGCAATGACCCTCAATATATATTCACCGGTATAGGTACTTTCAATTTGTGTTCTAATATTAAACCGCCAAGAACTTATAATCTTAGGTATCACATCTTGAGTATCTTATTGCAAGGTAGGTGATGAATGTTGTTGAAAAAAAAACTAGGAAACTCCACTTTTTATCGCGGCACGTGAATCACAATTTACTGTTAGGATTCCGCAGCCGAATGACTGAAACGAATCTTTATAAGTAATAGGTAGAAACACGTCTTACCTACTCATGTCAATTATGTTGTCTGTGTAAATGAAGACTGACGAAGATGTTGACATATCCAAAATAAAGATTATTATTAGAGCCTTAGAGAGTTGGAGACATCAACAAAGATTTTTTGGTGTTAAATGGCTGTCTGGTGCGATGTGAAATTGTTATTGAAATACATCATTGAATGGATGGCTATTAAGAGGCTTTCATCATCCTTATCTTAAGAAGCCTTTCGCCTTCTTAGATTAATCTTTACATATTATAGAACCCAAACTAAACACCACACACACTTGACTAGTTTTTTATGTTTATCCACTTAATTAACTCCAAATTGCAAAGAATGAAGATATTTCCAAAAAAAAAAAAACAAAACAAATTAGTTCGAGTATCGTTTTCTAATAACCTCGAAATAACTATGATACTTAAATCAGTCGAGTTTTTATGAGAACTTGAGAATACCCGGCGGAAGTGCATTTGGTAAACCCGTTGTTTGGCCTTGAAGCCTTGATCACTTTTTGTGGGTAACACGTGTATCTCTTACCCACTTACTTGTGCTGGTCATGGTGTAAGTAAGTACCTACTTTTAGCTGCCTTAACAGGTGAAGGAGCGGATTTAGAGTTTAGTTCTTGCTGACCTCGTCTAGACTTTGTAGGAGGCGTGATGTGGGATAAGTAATATTGAGATAGAAATGTTGAAGCTTGGTCTGCACATCAATCCTAAAGTTTTTCTAGTTTTGAGACGGATGTCAAAAAAAACTTAGTTATAATAACAATAAAGCAAGTAAAGCCGCACCCGGCTGTCATTGTTAGACCGTTGACAGTCGTTACGGAATGTCAGAAGCCTAAATATCTGACAAACAGTCTTACCAAGGGGTATCGTGTTACCCAGTACCTAACTGGATTCTAGAGGTCAGATAGGCAGTCGCTCCCTGTAAAGTACTGATATTCAGCTGCATCCAGTTAGACTGGAAGCCGACCCGAAGCCGACACGCTACGCTCCCACATGATGGCTTCACCCCTCTATGTGCTACGATAACCTAATCTTAGCTCAAGTCAAACGCTTGTTATGTGACTGGCTGTTGACACGTGCGGTGTTTTCCAGTGTGAATCACTGTTATCTGATAACTGACGATATGAGTATTGTATTGCCAAGTTTAAGAGTTTGAAAGTGACCTGACAGATATTTCGTGACTGTTTAATTGCAGCAAACTAAAACCACAATACACAAATCTACTTTACGATAACTACACACATACTCGCAATTCCTCTATTTTGTTTTGAAAAAGATGACGACAGAAAAGAAAGCAAGAAAACGTATTTTTTGCAACTGTAACCTTTGATAAGGACGTGGCCTGAGATGGTCTGCGCCTGCCCATACAGGGTAACGCACGCTCCACACGCTCGCGCGTCAGAACCCTCGTGATGTGAACCGTATTGTTAATGAGTCAATGTTTATGTTACCCTTGTTCATAATACCGCTTTATTATGGTATTTCAACGCGCGATGTCGGTACACATTCCTGAAGCGTTACTCTTGCAGCATTAACTATTAACTGTGGGCTGTGTGACGTAGGTATAACGTCATAACAATGAACATTTTTGAAGTTAAAGATGTGGGTTCATTATCTTAGTAGGCGATGAAAATTGCAGTAATGTTATCGCCCTGTCCCGTCTAAGTTCACAAGTTTTATTGAGCGATCGAGTGCTACAGCAACAATCTCTTTTGGCTGGCACGAGAGTACGAGTAGGTATAAGGTATCCGGGGTGGTAATTACTGGCCTCGGATGGCAATTTAGACGAGAACCTTAAGGCGACTGGTGCCTGCTACAATGCTAGAAAGTTAAGGAGGAAGAAGCCGGTCTTGCCTCTTGGGCAAAATTAACAAACGATAAGAGAGAAGCAGAAAAGAAAAAGCAAACGTTTTCGTTTAGAGTCAGTGGCTTGGTGCTATTATCAGAAAAGAGAACATTGGTGCAGCCTTCTCGAAGAGAAGGTAGTTACTAGGTGCCTTCTTACTTTATTGCAGGCTCGGTTCAACTAGGCACTACGGTCCAGACCTGTATTGGAGCTAACAGAGCTTATCACAGCAGATTGAATGTGGCATTTAAGAACAGACTATAATGAAATGCCTGAAAGCCCAAACATGTAAGATACAAAACAGTTCAGGTTGATGCTGTTGCAGCACCCACCTTCGTCTACTTCTGTGTTTTGTATTTAGGCCGCGGGGAGTTAGCACATGTGCAAAGGCCGGGACTCAAATGATATCGACCAGAAACAGCTAAAGTACCAAACACAGAAAGAGAGAATAGATAATGACAGCTCTCGGCACGAGTTTACACAAAGGAAACAGATTTATTAGCGACTAGCTGCGCGCCGCGGTTTCACACGCGTAAGTCTCGATTCCGTAGGAATATCGAGATAAAAAGTATTTTATCTGTTAATCCTGGTTATAAACTATCTGTGTGCCAAATTTCATCAAAATTGGTCCAGCCGTTTGAGCGTGAAGAAGTAACAAACATACAAACACACACACTCACAAACTTTCACCTTTATAATATTATTGTGATTTTCAAGATTGTGCGAGAGCGAATAACGCCCATAAAAGGCTAAGCGTAGGTAAAGCACGCGGGGGGAGAGCAGGTCGAGCGGTTCGAGGTGGGTCGAAGCGGGTCGCGGCGGCGCGGGTCATTGCGTTAACCGCGGCGTACGTGCTGTTATTTTTATACTGCAGCTTCAGATTTAGTTCAATCCACCGTTATAGCTCCTAGGAGTGTAAACACTAGGCTTTAATTAGGAACAGTTGAACGTTACACATGCGCGTGGGCACGCGTGGCAGATTGATGGGCGCCGAACGCCGTTTGTTTTGCATTGCGCGGGAATTCAGACGTGTTTGTTTTGCCACATTCAATTTAGTGAAAATTCACTAAGACCGCTGATAGACGCCGTGTTATATCCGAAACTTTAGCTTATTAGTGTTCAACACATTGCTGGTAAGGTAAGAAATGTATTCGGGGCTTGATATAACTCTCCGATATTTTTATTCATGCACCTAAATAGCAGGTGGAATTTCCAGAAATGAGGGTAATCGCTTTTCAACTATAAACGAAAGGCAAATAAATAATTAGGTATGGAAATAAGTAACGATTAGTTTATTTTTTCAGAGTTAAATAACGACTGACTCGGCGGAAAGTTTTGAACTAGATAGAGCGGATACCGCCATGCTGGAAGATCTGTTACATCAGTAAATCTATGAGGTAAGAATGTTTCTTAAAATAAATAGGAAAACCCAGCAGACACACAGGAGCCCATTGATGTTGAAGGTAACAAGTGAGGTACAATCATCTATCTATTTTTAGGGCGTTTCACTATCTCTGACTCATCATCATCTGCCTAGCCTTTTTCCAACTATGTACATATGTTGGGGTTGGCTTCCAATATAACCGCTATCGGATGGACCTGAGTAGGAGTTGGTTCTAACGGGGGGTGAGGATTAACTTGCGTATTACCGCCAAACAATAACCGTTACATAGTCGGCCTATAACACACTGCTGGGACACACGCCTCCTCTCTGGGAGAGGGATGGGCCGTAATTTAGGTACCACGCTAACGTTACTAACATGATTTTCGGTATCCCACTACTTTTTCAATCATTTTTGAGGAAAATGAGCGCGAATAGGGAACTACAATAAAAAACCTACTAAAGAGAGAAGTAGAATAGGCATTATCAACAGCTATTGTAATATCGTTAATTAGAAAAAAACTCTTTTATTTAATACAAAATAGTTTTTAATTTGACTGACTAAGGTTTAAGTAACTAAAGACAAATGTGATAGTGATTAAGTACATTATAAGTGTACCTATTTAATTTAAAATGTTATATACCAATATGCTCAAGTGTCACTTAGCGACAAAACTGACCAAGAATCGCCCCCTGTGAATGTCCTTGCAGTACTCTAATCAGAACTAGACAGAAGCCCAATGCCCGTAAAGGCGGGTATCATGCTACCCTGTATGGGTAGCATACCCTACTACTGGGTTATGGATGTCAGATAGGCAGTCGCTCCATGAAAAAATACAGGTATTCAGCTGCATCTGGTTAGACTGGGAGCCGACACCAATAAGTTGGGAAAAGGTTAGGCCGATGAATATTTAGTTTTGGCGCATGTTTTAAACTTCCCTTTAACAAAAATGTCATCTCAATGTTCATCCATTTTCTAGTCATAAGTATTCATGTTTTTATCCATTCATCGTACCCGTCTTCTTATATTCATACAGAAATCCACATTTCCCGGGTGTCCATGGAAAATCCCCCACCCGGCTCACAGTTGCACACGAAAGGTGCGAATTTGAGGAAAAATACCTCTGTTATTACTCAGTAATCCAGAAACGAATTCCTACAGGTAACACGCAAATACTCGTTACACGAAATTAATTTTAACATATCGCCCACGTGCAACTCTTAGGCCGCGGGGTCGATCAAAACAAGTTATTTTCTTTGTTGGTAAAAAGGTAAAAATAAACTGGTATTTTTAAACGCTCACGTGAGGAAATAGTGTAATGAAATCGTAAATTGTGCAGGGTAAGGAAACTGGGAAACACATGCGGCTTGTAATTGTATTGTTGTTCGGTAGGTCGCGGCCGTCACTCTAGTGCTCGGCAGGTCGCGGCAGTCAGTCTAGTGTTCTTTGATGGGCCTGTGCTTAAGTAGGTAGGATTACTCTTCAAATAATGATGACATGAAGTCTTAGATGAATCGACATCTGGGATAGGTACTCGTACTACCTACCTATCCCGGATGGTAGACTATAGGTACACTATTACACTATTTATATGGTGTCTGTAATCTATATGGTGTACATAACAAAGAGTATTCTATTCTATTCTACATAATAAAGATTAGTATTCTACTAGTATTCTACTCTATTCAGATCTATACTGTATAAGCGAGTCGTGCCAGGCAGCAGCTTGCTCCCTGCCTCGGCAAGAAGTGATACCTAGCTACTATCGCGTCTTGTCGAGTACTGCGAGATTACAAAGGTGCCAATGGAGAAGAACACTCTATAGGTACTTACCTAAACGCCGCTCAGCAAAACCACGGATTCGGTTTTAACTGATAACAAACAATCATCGTGTGTTTAACACATTCACTGCCGCACTCAGAGACGTCACATATAATTAATAAATCATTAACTTTGATTAACCACGAGATCTTGTCAAAAATGTCAACAAGATTGAAATGTGTACTTACTGACAGCGTTCCAATTTATACGTATGTACGTCAAAAATGTATGGTTAAACAGCCGCTAATCACTACTTAAAGCAAAGTTTAAAGGGGTCAGTTGCCTGCATGTCCTGACGTGGATTTGCTCCGGCATTAAAACTAAATTAATTACCTACTTATTATAGGTACCTACTCATTGCAGATAATTAATTCATTGGCACAAGAAGGTAGTTAGTTTTGTTTTGATTGATTAGTTTTGTGTTTTTATTATCTAGGATTTGCCTTTGAATAGCGGAAATCCGTGAGGTAATCACTACGTGATTAGCGTAGGCATAGGTAGTCGGACAGTATGAACGGACTGCGCCCGCGTGGTGGATTACGACCCATCCCTCTCACAGAGAGGAGGCCTGTGCCCCAGCAGTGTGTTATAGGCCGACTATGTAACGTTTATTGTTTGGCGGTAATACGCAAGTTAATCCTCACCCCCCGTTAGAACCAACTCCTACTCAGGTGCATCCGATAGCGGTTATATTGGAAGCCAACCCCAACATATGTAGCTACCCAGCTGTGGGAACATTATAGGCTGATTGTGTAGGGGGGGCGCCCTTTCCCGACGCTTGTAAGTGCAAAGGCGACATGATTTCCTTTATTTTTTACCATAGCTCCTGTTGAAAAGGTGCATCATAGTCGATAAAATTTGCCTAATACAGGGTTATTTGTAAAATTCCAACAACCTTTTAAGAGTTCATTGTGCTCATCATTATGAACAACTTTTACTATGGGACCAAACCTGAAAGCGCGAAAAAAAAATTAGCTGTTCCCTTTTATGTTCGTACGAGTCGTCAAAATGTACAACAGCTGATTTTTTTTACGCGATTTCAGGTTTGGTCCCATAGTAAAAGTTGTTCATAATGATGAGTATAATGACCTCTTAAGAGGTTGTTGGTGTTTTACAAATAACCCTGTATATGACTGGCAAAATTTTCGATTACTGCGCTCTTGTAGCTTTGACTATAATTCTTAAAACTTTTCTGCATAAGCCAATTAATTAAGTACCTACTTAAAAAATCTAACTTACCTATCTGAATCATAGTGCTACAATTACGCGCTCGCTTAGCTCGCTCGTGCATTATAGATTGGCTTTGCATAAGTCAAGTCTCGCGATCTTAACAATCGAAAATCGGAACTCACATATATAAAAAAATAAGGCTTTGTGGAAGAGGTTGAGTACCTAAAGGATTGGCGGAGAAGGGGGTGGCAGACGGCATTTTATGTCTCGGCTTGCAAACATTCTAGATCCGGGGCTGCCTGATTATTACGTGATACACTTATACGTGACTTTTAATAAAACATACCCAGAACAGACCTAATCTGCGATTCAGAAGGAACGAGAAAAAAAACTTAAACATACCAGACCAAAATAAAAGCTTGAAGATTGGAAGGTACAGACGCCAGCACATCTAGCTACCCGAAACTGTCAGATTTTCCCAATCAACTTTGAACCTTATGCTTTAGCGATAAAGTTGAAAATCTATTTAAAAAATCTGACAGATTGTAGTAGCTTGCTGTGCTGGCGTCTGGACATACAGTTTCACTTAACTTTATATTTTAATCTGACTAAGTTTCTAAACAAGGGGGAATAATTGGAATAGTTGGCAGACATTCAACCGGAAGCGGGCCGGATTGCAGGAGATCTTTCCGAACACATCACCGGGGTCGGGTTCAACGGGACGGATGGCATTCGCTCCGGATGACTTTCTCATTGCGCATAAGCCAGGCAAATATTTTGAGAAAAAAGATTTCCAAGAAAATAGGTTAGGAGGCCAGAACTGTAAAAGTAAAATGTTCTTTTTACTAAGTAGGTACTAGCTACTGGCAGAGCTCGGAAATTATCGCACGGGAACATACTACCGGAGTAAAAAATATAGTATCCAATGTCCTATATCTGTCTGTCCATGGTATATCCGTGTGCGAAATTTCATCCAAATCTGCTCAGCCCTTATGAGTGAAAAGGTATCAGACAGCGGTATAGTCGCGAGTTATATTATTGAAGACCTTTCATGAGTGACGACACTGTCTTATGGCCTGTTCAGCACCTCTGCACGACACCCAGTTAATGCTGGCAATGTTATCATCATTTCACGTCCTCAACTACAAGCCTCTGCAAAGCATAGTCAAGTCGCGCAACCAATCTGGCACTCACACAAATAATAATTGTACTTAGGTCTACCCGCTGGATTTGAGAAGCACAGGACCCGTCGTTGTGGCGACGATAGGACGCATACGTCCAGCAGTGGACGTCTTTCGGCTGAACTGATGATAATATCCAGACACAGAACGGCACATCCTGGGCAAGCATCCCCGTGACGTGTAAAAGTGATTCCGATATACCATTTACGGAATAAACAATTTCATTTCATTTCACCAACCTTGCCGACTGCCTTAAATTATCAAGGCATGAATTTTTCTCGGGAAACCGTTGCCAACATACATCTTTCATTTATTTTGTCGAAAGGGTCCTAAAATAAACAATGGCACTAACAAGAAACTCATTTATTCTCTTGAAAGGTTAACTATGATAAGTTACACGTATTTACAATGTACAGTATAGACTCCTTTATGTATGAACAGTGACTATGTCTTTCGGAAGCATAAACATCGGTTATGGATCACGGAAACGAATCACAGATAAACATTTGTGTTTCAGTATACCTTATAATAATGAGGTAGTCGACCAAGACAATTACACAAGTGGGTACCGTTTCAGGTCATCACGATAGATGTCTAGTTAACTTGGTCAGCTAGTACAAATATTTTGGAAGGTGTCTACTAAGGCTAAGCGCGCACTGCGATGAAATTTTATTTAAATTTCCGAACGCTATTATATTTTTTTAAAGGGGTTATTTACCGCATTGCGCGGACTCTAGTATATTGGTATTGTTCACAGAATAGCGATTATTTTCCGCATTATTATTTGCGTGGTGCGCGCTTAGCCTTAGCCCACATCCACACGGACGTAAAAACATCGCGGCGGGATTTAATTGCGCACTGGATTTTCAAATCTCTGTGTTGAGCCGAGCATTAAGAATCCAACAAAGCGCATTTCAGCGCATCAAAAAAATACGCTGTTGGATTTTCAATTCTCGGCGTTAAGCAGAGCGTTAAGAAATCGGTATAGTTACAGTGCGCGATAAAAAATCGCCGCGTTAAGAAATCGGCCGTGAGTACTTGGGCTTGGCAATAAGAAAAAAGGAATGGAATAAAAAGTAATTGAAGAGTTATTGGAGTTACTTTTCCGAACAATTTTTAAAAATGTTGGTAGTGGCATGTATGCCTTTGTAAAATGTTCCCACGAATCTAATATCCTTTATATTTTAAGATCCGGTATCATGTGAATAAGTTAAGATAATAATATTCATTCAAATAATAAAAATACCATACCGAAAAGTGGAAAAAAAAAACAGTGCGTATGCGCAGACTCTGATGGCGCTAGTGAGGTTTTCGCTCCGGACAAGCCCGAGATTAGGTGATGTATTGTCTGTGCCATAAATATCTGATAAAAGTGTAAACAACCTTGTTTAGTTCTTACATAGTCACTGACTAAAGACCATTAGTAGTAACACGTTCATCAGTATTTAGAAGATTTCAACTTTATATATAACCATTTTTTCCAACCATTGTTGTATAATATTATTAAATTATAATTGAAAATCATCGACGAAAATACTTAAATGAAAGCAACACTAAAAATCGGCATCCACTGGTACGTTTTCTGATACATTTGTTTACATTTTTTACGATACTTTTGGAACAGACATTATGTATACCAACGCCAGGGGTACGCAACACTTCCAACAGTGAGATTTGTTTTAAAAGCGTGTCTCGTTGGTCTGGTGGTGGCATGCATGGCTGCTGGCTTTGGTGTTCCTGGATCGGGCGATTTTTTATTTTTATTTTACCATTAAGAAATTCTCATTAGCACCCCAGAGACTGGATTTGTGCCCGACAATAGGCCTGCCCCTAATAATGTAACTTCAACATAACTAGCAGCTGTAGGTGGAACTCTAATGTGGCAATGTGTACTAACCCTACGAAACAATGTGCACATAACCTTTGTGTAAAAATATATTTTGAATGTTTGGACAGTGCTATTAATGGCATATCTCTAATGAAAGCCCGTTTGAATATAATATAGCATGAACTGAATTGTTTTAAAAAGTTAGTTAACTTTATAAACTTCATCAATATTTTGTAATAATTAAAAAATAACTTTTAATAAGTACAATACGAGACACCCGGCTTCTGACATGTTAATCAATTCATTATGTTTACCAATCATGTTTCTTTTCATTAGCAGTAGCGATAACAATTAATTGCGCAATTTAATAGCATACAATATCTTATTAATTGTTACATTTATTTATTGCTTTCATTCATCTCATTGCCGTGACTCGAACAGTAATAACAAAGTGAAAAGTATGTGTATTTTCGGAAGATCTTCCGCTATTTAGGAAGTGGATACTATTTTAGAATGGATATCATTGTTGATACCACCAACAATACAAACAACTAAATACTACGCAGGATTCGTTAATAGACAAGGAGCTCTATGACAACTATGTCAACCGGAGACGTTATGTACAGTTGTTCTTAAAAATACCTATAGTTGTATGTTTATAATTTTTTTTTTATTTGCATACACACGAGCGCCACACGTCGACGACACAGGCAATTTCACACAAATGTTTACTAACAGTGCCTCCATAGTAACATCGTTCGAGCACCAAAAAATACTCGAAGCACTGTACAAGCTATACATTTGAATTGGTGCAAAAAATGGTTACAAAAGTGCGACGCCTTATTTTTTTTTTTTTTTAACAAAGTAAGGAAGAAATGGTATCTGACATTCCCCTGTAGAACGGTACGCGAAGCTACCAAAGAGATCCTCGTCAGAAACGCCAGCCTGCTTAGTTTCAGACATTGGCACTATGTAAACTTGACATAACAATGTTGCTATAATTCACTACAAACAATTTATTATTTCATCATAAAATTATGCATTAACTAATATTACGCTTAAGTTATACATAACATACATATTATTTATTTTAGCAAAAAATAAAGTTCAGTCTTTGTTTCAGCACATTACTAGACTTATTATTTCAGGTTATTTACAGTACATATTTTAGAGGTCATCTTTATTTCATTTTAAAGTAAATATTATTCATTTAGGTTTTTGATCATTAACTTAGAATACATTTAAATAGCACGTAACCATTTAATTTGACTACACTTCTATATCATTAATAACTGTTTATTTAAAGGCCTCATTAATTGATTAGTACAAGTGATTATGTCCGTTAAAATCGGAAGTTTGTTATCATGGGTATAGATGTTGCATTTCTCCATCGCGTGTCTTTCATTCTAATTTATACCTTATTGCGATGACATAAGAGTCATATAACACGCGCTATAAATTGCATTATTACTGTCTCTAGTTACATTGGCGTTTTGATTGGTCTTAACTGCGCAACAGTAAACACTTTCATATCAAGTTTGGCGCGGAATATTTAACACTATGAGAGTACGGGTACACCCCATGTACAGCCAGGGAAATTAATTGTTTATGAATTTGACACATTAAGTTTATTCTATTCTATTTTTTTATATGGCAATGGCGCCGATGTCGAAAATTCTGACAATGTCAATGAGAAAACGTGACGAGGAAAAAAAAATCTAAAAAACTAAATCGAAACGAATATGGTTTTTAAATATTTGAATTTAATGTGAAACTTGTCGACGAGTCTAATACTCGTCAGCAAGTTTCACATTAAATTCAATTATGTATTTACACTAATACAACATAGAAAAAAATGTCGGCGGGTGGATATGCCAGCTTCCATAGAAAAATGTTCGAACCCCTTCGGTAAGCAACTAATTTCTCTAACTTTATTTTGCAAACTATCACTTGCATAACCAGATAATTATAATAGAAATAAATTTTATTGCTGTGATTTCGTTCTAGGCATCAATTTTATTAATCTAGAATAAGCCCAAATCTTTATCCTCCGACTTGTTGTGAAAATGTGACACGCAATTATCGCACTTGTGTTTCCATTTGTGACTCATATAGCCGTTAAGAGCCCTCTTCAATTCGGTACTGAGCGCGCAATTTTCTAAGGCATATAACAAAAATGTATTCTATTATTATAAAAGTATATAATATTTGTGATATGAGAAAAAATGTTTTGACAGATTATATTTAACAAAATCTGCAAATTACAGCTCTCAAATCAGCTCTCCATGGGTTTTTGCCTAAACATGCATCAGGAGAACGATTATTGCTAAATAAATAAATAATAAAAACATCGCTTTATTATTATTGTAGAAGAGAAAACGAACTACCTTTACCAATTAATTGTTATTTATACCAACCAACGAATAGTATTCAATTTCAACGAGGAAATTATGCATCTACGCGCATTTTTGTAATACTCCTCTTAAGATACAAACAACTATCACACAAATATTGTTTCTATAAAAAGGTTCATTCCGGTTTATCATAATATAAATGTAATTCTTTTTAATTGATTTAATATTGACGAGCGCAGGTACATTATAGTACTTAATTATTTTAATAATTAACTAAAGTATCATATTTATGTATCTTGCGTAAGATCAGTACCGATATAAAATACAAACAAAGCAGTACAAACCTATTCTAACGTTTAAAAAAAATTACTTCATTATATGACATATTTTGGTCCTAAGTTATAAGTTTGGATGCCACTAATATCGCTTCTAGGCGCTACAAAGCTTCAGGAAGATTATTATGCCTTGTATTTGCTTATTTATTTAATTATAAGCTTTTTATAAACAAATAAAATATATTTCATTAATAAATACTTAGAAAAAACGGGACATGAAAAATCGTATTCTATATTAGCAGTCTTTATAAATATTTTAGTCTTATGATACGACGTCGCATCCAATTTTGCCTTTATAGATTTAAAAAAACTTGCAAAGTAGCGCCTGAACTTAGCAACAACTTTAATACTAAAGTTCAAATTGAAACTAGTTGTAATAGTTATCACAGTCTCTCATACAGCGGGTATGTTGTATAACGCTGTAAGTCTTTCTATGAAACCATTCTCCGTGGTTTCACCGTGGATCTCACTCCTCACCTCTCGCTCCAAGTGACGCATATCGTTCAGCGCAACTTGAGAGTTAGGAACTATAGCGTTGTTCTTCTCTATGTGTGTGTACACTTGCATCTTGCCGTCCGTGTTCTCAGTCCTGAACACAGTCTGGTCTGGCTCGACACTGTCACATAACACGTTGTTCCTGAACATCGGTCTAAGTATCGCGAGCTCTCTCTCCTGTGTTTCTTCAACTTTGTATTGACCTATAATTTGTTTAGTGAAGGAGTTATCTAATTCCTGCTTGTAGTTAGGGTCGCTGTACGTCTCTTTAACAGACACTGTGTTCAGTTTGCCGTAGGAATCTTGCCGCGTGTCGAACACCTCGACACTGTTTGTGTAACTGTTGTCTAGCTGGTCTATGGTAACGTTGGGCGCTCCTTTCTTGACGCTCTGGTTCTTTTTGATAGGTTTCTTCTTGTCAGTCGAGATGCCAGTTCTGAGAATGTTGGGTATTTTGCTGGTGGTAGCGCGGGCGATCTTTTTAATGTTTTTAGATACTTCGGTGTCCTCAATTTTGATATTGGGATGATGTTTTTCTTCAAGTTTGATGACTGGTTTCTTGTCTTCCTTGAGGTCTTTGAGCTTGGCCTTGTGCTCGGTGACGCGGTTCCTCACCTTGTCGTGGATGAGCACGTGTCGGCGCAGGTCGCCGGCCACGCGGAAGCACTTGTCGCACTGCGGGCACTTGTGCGGCCGATCGCCTGGACGAGAGAGACACGTGTTATTATGATGAGATGGACTGGAAAGTCAGGCTAGTAGTTAAAGTAGTGAACAGGGGGGCGGAAGGTCCTGTAGCAGTACTAACTAGCACTTGTATTATGCCTACTATACGCTCAAATAATGGCGATACACCTAAACAACGTGTAGTAATATAAAAGGCGACATTAAAAAAACACCCAGAAACTTTCAATCTGACACACCTATATGAAAAAATAATATTTCTTGTGGATGTACGTTTGCGTTGGCGTCGTTTGTTTTCAAAGCGGCTTCCTGTGATGTTCTACGGCACGCGCCTCGCGGTAATTTTCAAAGGGCTTCATAATTTAAGCAGATGGATGATAAACTAGTAATAATATTTACCGGTGTGCGTCCTCATGTGGCTGAGCCTGTAGGACGAGGCGCGGAAGGTCTTGTTGCAGTACTCGCACTTGTAGTTCCTCTCGCCCGTGTGGATGCGACGGTGTACGTTCAGCGAGTACTTGCGCGCGAACTCCTTGCCGCAGAACTCGCATTTGAACATTTTCTGGAACAAACGTATGTTTGGGTCAAAGTTGTAGTTACTTTCATAACTTGATATTTGATTTCTAATATTTTTACACAAGGTGAGTTTTTGCACAGGGATCCCTATAGCAGCTATTGTGCCCATCTTGAGAGCTACCTAGATAATTCATTAAGTTTTTCAAGCTCATTAAATGATTCACAATAAAGAAAGATGAAATTGGTATTTGCAAAAATTCAAATCTACAAAAAGAAACAACGAAAGCGAAGTTTTTTCAAAGTCAACGCTTAACACTTGGCATGCGGGCATACTTCGCCGCCAAATTACGCGTGCAGCGGGCCACAAATCTACTAAATACTTACTTTTACGTGACCCGCACTCTAGTGACAGACTGCAAAAAACGTAATAATACGTTGCCCGCATGCCAAGTGTTAATTTGACTGAGGCATTAATATGATGCAGCGCCATCTAGAAGTTTTACTGAGCCGTTAATGTGATGCAGCGCCATCTAGATGTTGACTGTTACTTCTCACTTCACAGTAAGTAAATGTATTTTATTTGAAAGGAAATATTAATATGAGTAGTGTTACCTGGTCGGAATGTATGGACACCTTGTGGTACTTGAGGTCGCTCCACTGTCGGAAGTCTCTCCCGCACACGTCACACTTGTACGGACGGTCCCCGTTGTGCACGCGCTTGTGTATCTAGCGGACAGACGAACAAAATAAGAATGTTTCTGTGGATAAAATATCCATTAGCAAGTATCTGTTTTAAATAAATTATGTATCATAATATCATTTTAAAAAACTAAACAATTATTTTAAAATGAAAACTTTGAGAGTAAAAAAATATATATTATACAACGTGTAACGTTAAATGCGGAAAACCTGAAAATAGTTTGATCAGAATAACGAGCAGAATTAATTGAACCACTTTTTAATATAGGTCACATTTTTCAAAAAATCTTCATTAAAAACGTTGCCGTGTCTATTTATTAATAGGTCAAGCAACCCAATGTCAGCGCGGCGCAGCGGCCCGGTGACGACTCCTCCCTCGATAAAGCGTCGTCGCAGACGCAAGAAACGATCAGAATGGCCAGTAAAACTAAAACAGCACATAAAACCTTTACAATTTTTTAAATGACTTATTTTCTCTCTGGAATTGGTTAATTGAATTAAAAATCAGTTGGGGTGTCTGAGGTTTTGCGCATTTAACGTTACACGTTGTATATTCTACCGGCCAGGTAAATTATGAGCTCGTAGGCTAAGTTAATACAGGCAAACGGGTGACGATAAAGTATTGGTACAACTAAATTAAGTAAGCTTAGCTCGCTGTCGGATGGCTTCGTGACTAAATTCTTGCTGCGTTTATTCCACAGATGGGTGACCGGTACATTACCTTGAGCGCGGCAACGGTGTAGAAGCCCTTCCCGCACTCGCGACATATCTGCTGCTTGCCGCTGTGCGACAGCATGTGGTACAACAAACTGTTCCTATAGTTAAAAAATATTTATTTTGTTAGATTTTACCCGACAAATATTATTGCAAAGCTGGATAAGATCGGTGTAGGTAATTATTTTGTTAGCAACAAAATAATTTCCCCAAAATAAAATAAATAACCTGTGCTGGAACCTGTGCTGGCATTACCTGTGCTGGAACACTCGCTGGCACTGCTGACATTCAAACCGCTTCTGTTTCTTCTTGTCATCCGATTTCTCGTCGTTGGACGGCTCGTCGGCCGGCAGGTCGGGCGTGTCGGCGGTGTCGGTCATCGTGCTGTCGGTGAAGTTCTGGTTGTCGGTTGCTACATCCGTTTCTAAGATTCGTCGGAGAACTTCGTCTGGTGAATCAAAGCGAAATATTTAAGTGTACGGTAGGGATAGGTATATCGATTGCATTATAAAATCTTTAAAACATGATCTCTATATTAGAGACGATAAAGTTTCAATTCCGTTGCAATCAAAATTTAGCTTTTTATTATTCCAAAAGATCACTCCAAAATCAACATAAGAGTCCTAAGTTGATTTTTGGCATCATCACACTAAAATAGATATTCGTGTTTGGAAAAGAAAAGATATAAGAATAATACATTTCTTTTTTACTTCTCCTTTCGCAGGTCTGCTGGAAGAAATTTCTTAAGAAATAAGCAGTACCTTTGTACTCAAATTATTACTATGTCATATCCATGTTTTTTACTGTGTGTACATAAATAATAAAATAAATAAATAAATAAATATAAGATTCAAGCATAGCATAATTATATCTTCACAGGAAAATAATTAAATGCTAATTAATAGTTGCTGTAAAATATATTTACCGTGTAATAAATTAAATTAAAATAACCTTTAAGCAGCTTGAGGTGTTGCGTGTCGTGCGCTGCGCCCGCGCACGCCGCGCAGCACGCCGCGCCCGCGCCGCGCCCGTACCTGCCACTCACGAACGCCACGTATGTTATTAGGCCAGCTTTTGATTAGGTTTTAAAGCTATGCTATACTAATCGAGATAACATTACATGTTAAAAAGCAAAAAGGATAAAAAAAAGTTTTTACATAAATACTTCAACGAGAAAAATTACAATCATAACAAACAAAAAGAACCGCACTTCCTTGGACGGCCGGTTATATTACAGTCCAAGGTTGTCCTATAGGCGGGAACTCACCAGTGGCGCACGTTGTCCTGGTGCGCGTGGCCGTTCTCCACCGTGAGGTGCGGCAGCAGGGCGTGCTCGTAGTGCTCGGGCGGCTCGTCCACGGCCACGTGGATGCCCTCCATCAGGTCCTCAGGCTCGCTGAACTCGCCCATGTCTTCCAACTGTGAGGGTGACTGTAGTATGTACTCATATAGTCAGGTCGTAATGCAAAGATCATTGCTTACGAATTTGTATTACATATGTCGTCGCAAGCGATATCAAGACGACAAAACAATCAAAATGCTACTTCCGGTTGATTTCATAATATTAGTCAAACTGGAACTTAATTCTCATTGGTTGATCGGTTAGTACAGTGAACGCCGTGAGGTAGCACTATAACTTCGCGCCATTTTCTACACGTGGACAGAGCCGATTGGAGAGCAGGCGGCATTCGATTTGCGGAGCGCACGCCGGACGGTTGAGAGCATACCATCGAAACTGTCATGTTCACCGTACAAACCTTTGGTTCTTACTACTCATAAAGTGATTGTAAATTACCGAATAAACGTGACTGTGATTTGTGCTTCAAACACAGGTTGCCCGAGTACCCACCTTCCTCATGGAACCCGTACCAAGAAATGATGATGGCCCTGTTATCGCTACGCCCACGCTCGCGCCGTCACATATAAACGCGAACCGAGAGTGCATTCTGGTTACTTTTGTTCCGGCAAGATCGTAGAGCTAGTTAGTCATCATTTCTGGTTTGTTACGTGCCATATCATAAGTTGAAATCGATTTCGGACATTGGATCTATTCTCACGTATACGCACGATTAGCTCGTACACAGAATGCGATCCACCTTTTTTTAATTTTTACTACTCAAATTCGTACAAAAATGCGGCCGATTAAGTAATTATCATCATTAAAGAAAAATGTTAACTATATTTAATAGTAATAACACGAGAATAGAATACACTTCAGATTCATGACAACTAAAAGTTTCAACATTTTACTTATGCTTTGACAACGAACCGCACAAACTTATAAATAACTAACTTAAGCCGGTCGATTGTGTAAAAATCTCACCGTGAAATCAAAAGTGAAGTGAGCAGTGTCAATAATGTTAATCCCTAACGACAGCTCACTTCACCTAAGTAGTCTATAGCCTTCTTCAAGGATTGGGCCATCAAATGCAAAAGGTTGAAAGATTTTTTATAATCCGACAAGTAGTTCCTGAGATTAGCGCGTTAAAACAAACAAACTCTTTAGCTTTATTGTTAGTATAGATGAAAAAATACCTTCATATTAGAATGCGCCTCCTTGATATGTGCTTCACATTGCTTCTGCTTCCTAAAAGACTTGTTACACTTCCCACAACTATACAAATCCAGTTTATCTAGAGTATCGTACAAATCCGACTTCTCAGCCTCTTGAACTACCGTCGGCGGTTCCTTGTCCATGCTTGCCATAGAATACTGAAGCTTATTGTTAGCGTAGCTAAACGTCTTGTCGCTTGTCGTGTACAGAACGTGTTTGTCCATGGATTGGTATATAGTTTTTGGTATGGAATTTTCTAGAGACAGTTCTACTATCGAATCAGGAATTGTCACTACGTTATCTACGATGCACGAGTTGGTTATCTGCAACGAAAATTCTACATGAGAAAAATAGACTTAAAAATTTGCAAGCTATTTTTGCCTTGTCGGTCTTAGAATAGCTCGCAAGTGGTTTCAATGATTGTTAGATTTATTTTACATTAAGCAGCTATTGATAATGGAAGATCCCCTCCGTGCCTCGGAAAGCACGTTAAGCCGTTGGTCCCGGTTGCCATTCGTGCATTTTTGACAGTTACGGGTTGTCAGTAGCCCAAAAGTCTGACAACCAGTCTTACCTAGGGGTATCGTATTACCCAGTAACTGGGTTGTGGAGGTCAGATAGGCAGTTGCTCCATGTAAAATACTGGTATTCAGCTAGATCCGATAAGACTGGAAGCCGACCCCAACATAGTTGGGAAAAGGCAGGCAGATGATGATGATAATGTAAGATCATTTTATCGCTATAGAAAAATTATTAGGTCATCCCACTTCCAGTGTCATATTTTTTTATTATTATTATTTTACAAAAACTGACTACTATATAACCCTGTGACACTAATCAATAATCTCCACCACTATTAATCACTCGCTCCCAGACTGCTGGCAAATCTTGAACACCATTTAAAGTACCACTTTCATTTAATTCATCAATAATGCTCTTTAGTTTAATATCTAACTCCTTTTTGCTATTGTATCGAGTACCCGACAATTTCCTCTTCACATGGCCAAAACAATTGAAATCACAAGGATTCATATCCGGGGAATATGGCGGCTGAATAATTTCAATCCATCCTTTATCGTCAATTAAATTCTGAACTATTTTTGATTTGTGCGGTCTGGCGTTATCATGTAAAATTATAGGACTCGTTATATGATGTTCGTCTGCCCAAATAGGAATATTTTCTTCTAAAAAAGACTTATATCGCTCTCCTGTCATAGTTGTAGTTTCATCATAAGTTCTCCAAAAAGCAATGCCTCTGACATCCATAGCTACTATTAGTAGTATTTTTCGTTCATGTAGCTCTGCACGTGGTAAATGTTCAGCTGAAGTGCCCGGTTCCACCCAACATCGTGACTGATGTCTTTGACGAGGAGAATAAAATTCGACCCAAGTTTCATCAAGGCATATGAATCTATTAAGTATATTTTTCTTACGGCGATACCACGATAAATGGCTACGCGCAGTTTCATAACGAAACTCCTTCTGATCCGTGTTCAGAGTGTGGGGCACCCACACTGCACTTTTATTGACCAGACATAAATCCTCCGTGAGTACTCTATGTATAGTGGAATGAGGAATGTTAAGTTGAGTGGAGAGATCACTGACACTGACCCTACGTGACTGACGAAGTGCTTCCTTGATTTTGTCCCTTGCTTCTAATCTAGTCGATGATAATGATCGAGGTGCTCGCGGCTCGTCTTCAGCTGTGGTTCTTCCTTGTTTGTATATTTCAAGCCATCGCTGTACGGTTCTTTTATTTAAGGCGTTACTACTTACCCAATTAAAATATGTTTTAGAATAAACAAAACAGAAAAATAAAGACCGGTGCGAGGCCAAAAAGGCATAATCTCAGCATAATGCCGCGATATTTTGAAAATAAATACCGCAGCGCTGATATTGTTATAAGGCACAGATCTATGATCATATGAATATTATGATAATGTCGTAACTATGCATTATGACGATGGATCGGCTTTAGATACGTTTCTGTCTACCGAAAAAAAGGCAATCACTAAAATAAATATTCAGTAGCTCTTTTTTAAGTCATACTCGAGTCCTTTCTGCATAAATAATTAATAGTACCTTATCAATTCCCAGGTCTTGCACGGGGTTCTCGATGATGATGTGCGGCTCGTAGTGCTGTTTCAAATGCTGGTAGAACTTCAGCTGCTCCTCGCCGTAGAACTCGCCGCACAGCTGACAGATGAAGATCGGACGGACCTGACGACGAAGGCGAAAAGATATTACTGTATATCGTGTCTATGGAAAAATAACTTTAAATCATATACGTTAAAAAGCTGTTGTTGTCCCCGTTTATAAATCAGGCAGTAAAGATCAAGTCACAAATTATAGACCTATTTCGTTACTGCCTTCTATGTCTAAAATATTAGAAAAACTTATAAATAAATACTTGGAGGATAAATTAATTTTGTCTCAGCGGCAGTTTGGATTTAGGCCTAAAACGTCAACAGACGATGCCGTACACCATCTGACTGACTATCTAGCACAAGAACTTGATAAGGGTAACCACACAGTAGGAATCTTCTTGAACCACGCCAAAGCTTTTGTCAAAGCTCTACCCTACAGCGCTACATATACTAATAAAAGACGTAAAGATATAGTTTGCCCACAAATTTCAACAAAACATGCTTTTATATCCAAATTTTACCTGTACCTCGGACCTCTCCTGTATAATAGACTAAATTCGAAAGCAAACATTTATTCTGTGAACTATACAAATTGTAAGAGAATCCTCAAGGATGCTCTCCAAAGTATGTCTTATGAAGAAACAGAAAATTTACTAACTGTGTTAAAGTAAATATAGGTATACAATTTTCACCTATGTTAAATATTTACCAAATATAGATAGTAAGATTTAAGCTACTCAACATATAATTATTTGTCCATTTTCAACTTTTGTTTATTTATTAATTTTAAAAGACTAGTTTAGCTCTTCTCGCCTGAAACACAGGATTACCTAGTTCAGGCACGTAAGTCTTAGCAATACAATTTTTATTTAAGCAAAACTGTACTAATTTTCATGCCTTATAATTTTTGAATAAATATATTATTATTATTATTAAACTGACGCTACAAACTTACTTTATGACTTACGTTCAAACATGTTTATAACTTTTTAAATAGCGCTAGTCACTCTGAAATCAACTTTAATTTTATTAAAATAAAGTTGATATTTGTTTAACTTGAAATAATATTAATTTGAAACATACGTTTGAATAGACTTTATACTTACACGCACATACTATACATATTAATAATTATGTCACTCTCTGCATTTCTTATGTTTCTGTGTGCGTCGTAATTGGTGTAATGTTTGGATCAATTATGATGTTATACTTACTGTCAGCTGTGACGCTACCTTATATAAAATAAATAAATAAATGTTTTAAAAGGAACCATTTCGGCGAACTAGCTATGAATGAAAAACACGATTGGTTTCACCAAGTCCAAGGTCGACTTCATATTGCGAATAAGAATATCTGACTGGTCGGGACTACGCAACGAAAATAGTGAGGGTTCACAGAGACGATGATTTTTGAAAAACTAAATGTGGAAAAAGCAATTGATTTTTGAGATACCTACCACTTTTAGTTCCTCCCCTGATTATTCAATAACTTATCACTCTTAAAAATATTTCAATGAATATTATATATTTAAAGTTATAATCAATATGACAAATATTAACAAATAACTCAATAGTAGAAAAAGTATCAAAGTCGTTTAGTCGTAGCTACAGTACAGAAAACTCGTGGCGCCGAGCGGCTCGTCGGCGTACTACAAGATACCTACTCGTACTCTGACAGGACGCAATTTTGTTTTAGGCCTCTAAGGGCTGATTTTTCAATCATCTGATAACTTTATTCGAGGAATAATTTTGAAATGTTGACAGTTATTTTATACAAAAACTGTCAAACGTCCATTTTATTCCTCGAATAAAAGTTATCTGGCGATGGAAAAATCCGGGAATCTGGGAATTTATGTCTGTAATTTATATGGTGTACATAATAAAGAGTATTCTATTCTATTCTATTCAGCCCTAAATGACTAAACTTACATAGTAAGTAACTGAAGCGATGTTTTAATAGATCCCTTATTTTTACCGTACAGTACCTAAATATAAAAATGAAAATTGGATATTTGCCAAGCTCAATAGGGTGTAACAATAATAATATGTGGTCGTATCGCTAAAATCTATATTCAATCGATTTTATCGATAAGATCGCTAAAATCGACATTTTAAGGGTTGTCCCACCTCATTATAATGAACATAATCATGATCCAAATCACAACCTAATGAACATACCTCATGTGTAATATGATGCGTCTCGTCCGGCATGTGCTCCTGCTGCACAAAGTTATCTGGCAGGATCTCCTGCTCCTGCCCGTGGTCCGCGCAGCTGATGCGACCTTCGACGTCCGTGCAACTGATCACCACTATGTCCTGGAAGTACATGGATAATGTACGGCGGTAGGCATTTTTATTGTGCTATACATGTCAATAAATCATTTTATAAAATCGCTTCTGATCGTACTGGGAAATCATAAGTGAAGTGAGCACTTAATAGTGTTAATCCCTAGCGAATGACAGCTCAATCTCACTCCACGCTCACTTCACCCAAGCTTTCACGGTGAGATGGTTACAGAATCGCACGGCAGATATTACCTAATGCCCGTCCAGAGCTTAGGACTTTAATGACTTGCTTTAGGCTAGGTTTGCATGACGTATATAGGTAATTTGACATTAGCGAGCAGGTGGTGTGAAAATAAATAAAAATATCATCAGTTAATACCTGCTACGGTTAGATAAAGAAGGTTTATGTAACCAACAATATTATTAACAGTAGGATGACTTATTTATCTACCTGTTTCAACGTCATTAACTGCTTCATTTATATTATGCGGTATCCGGCCATTAGTCTGGTTTAGCGCAACAGCCTGACATATTGTGTAAGCGGCATAGTTTAGCTGTAGTGATAGCATGGCTTTTACTACATAAATATATACGATTTGGAGACGAAAATACAACAATAAATGCAAACACTGCCAAGATAAATGCATAGGAGTATTTTGAAACTATCAAATAAATCCTAACCACGAAAAAAAATATATATACATTCAATGAAAAATGTATAATTTGGAATGGGCAAGTCATACAATAGCTAATATGTACCTACATAGTTTTCGAAGCGAAAATATTGTAATCGTTGATTTGCAAGTCATCTCACTTTTTCAGATAATCATGAAGATTGTTTTGGAAGCTTGTACGCTGTTTAGATTAAGGAGTGACGACGGCAGCGGCAGCGGCTGCGGCAGCGTTTTTCGCTATCACACGATAGCGATGGCGCTCGCTATCGTGTGATAGCGAAAAACGCTGTGTGTGAAAAACACTTGCGTAGCGAGAATTCGCTTTTATGTCAATTATTACTTCTTTTTTTATGTCGCCACCCAGTAAAGCATTTTATAATTTAAGTATTGAGCCATAAGATCTTAGAAGAAGTTGACTTTAAAAGGATTGAATAGTATTTAGTTAACATTTTGATATGCGTGCATGACGCCGATACAAATAACAATATGTAGTTCGCCGTCTCGATAAACTGTAACTATTAGCTAAGTTTCCTAATTACTGTTCACTTTGTTATCTGTTTTAACAAAAAAGTGTACACACAGCTGAAACTGTGTAACAGTTAATAAATACGACCTTCATTCAAATTAATTGTCCGATTTTAGTCGGTGAAAATCGGTTGCTGACACAATCCGACGGAATAACGTATGACGCCTGCGTTAGCTTGTTGATGATTTATGTTTTACTCGTATTATCGTCTCAGGAATACCACCAACAGAATCGGATCGGCGTGAATCGTAACGGACAGTTTGGCGGAAATCAGAATCGAATGACAGACTTGAATTCTTTACGTTTTCATAAAACTCAGAGAGGCTGGTGGCTTTACGAATACTTATGTTGTCAGTGTTTAAATCAACATCGTTGCAGCCGAAAGACTTCCGCTGCTGGACACAGGCCTCCCTCAAGCATCGCCGCTACGACCGGTTCTGTGCTTCTCGCATCCAGATTCCTGCAGCCTTCACAAGGTCATCGGTACAACTTGTGGGAGACCTTCCAAAGCTACGTCTTCCGGCACGCGGTTGCCACTCCAATAATTTCGTCCATCAGCCATATGTTCTGCAAGCAGTGTGCCCTGCCTACTGCCACTTAAGTTTTGCCAATCCTTCGGGCTACGTCGGCGTCGGTTACCTTGGTTCTCCTACAGATCTTTTATTTTCTGATTTGGTCATGTGGGGAAACTCCAAGCATAGCCATCTCCATTGCCTTACAGCCTTCTAATGCCACCTTTCGGAGCCATAGGTCATCACTGGCAACACGCACTGGTCAAAGACACTGCAGTATGTGGGACGAGAAGATATTGCATAGCTTCCCAAACGCTGCCCAGCCACGTTGGATTCGAAGTTGGTCTTTAAATCACTCTGGCTTAATATTTCGTCCTAGCCTGTTATAAATACCATACCAAACTGACCTGCTGAGGAGTACAGTTCCCATTATTCTTCTTCAGCTTCCTGGATATCCTCTTCTTGTGTGGAAGGCTCTTTTTGCTTTGCAGTTTGTGCTGCCCCGGCGACGCTGCCGCGCCGAGTTCTAGCACCGGCCCGTCAGAATCAATCATTGAAGATTCATCCTGTTGTAAGAAGAGAACAACTTAATTTAATTTAATTTAAAAACTTAATATCATGCAAAATCAACTAAATTTGGCGTTTCGGCATTAAAAAACAAATATTCTATAATTACAGTATTAACTCATTCCAAAGACATCCACAGCTGCATAGGCCTCCCTAGGCATCGCCATAGGATAGCAGGATATTTAGAATAGCAAGATATTTAGGATAGTAAAATATTTATGATAGTAAGATTTATCTAAGTAGGACACAGAAGGCATACTTATCTAAGCCTCTCGTATATTACAATCATTAGTGTGTTATCTTACTTTGAGTGTTGATTTATTCTTATTGAACCAGTCGGTTTCCTGACACCGCTTCATCTCCTGCAGGGGAGGGAGCGGCGGCAGGGGGGGTACCTCCACCACTATCGATTCTTGTGACTGATCCTGGGAAAACGACATAATATCATCACTCCCAGCCTTTTTCAATTTATTTGTGGTCGGTGCCACAAGACCTGTTCATTTTCAATGTATTTGTGGTTGGTGCCAAAAAACCTGTTCATTTTCAATTATTTGTGCTGTTCTTTTTCAATTTATTTGTGGCCGGTGCCACAAGACCTGTTCATTTTTAATTTATTAGGGGCCGGAGCCACAAGACCTGTTCAGTTTCACTTTATTTGTGGTCGGAGTCACAAGACTTGTTCATTTTCAATTTATTTGTGGTCAGTACCACAAGACCTGTTCGTTTTTAATGTATTTGTGGTTGGTGCCACAAGACGTTCTTTTTCAATTATTTGTGCTGTTCTTTTTCAATTTATTTGTGGTCGGTGCCACAAGACCTGTTCTTTTTCAATTTATTTGTGGCCGGTGCCACAAGACCTGTACATTTACACTTTATTTGTGGTCGGTGTCACAACACCTGTTCATTTTCAATTTATTTGTGGTCAGTACCACAAGATCTGTTCTTTTTCAATGTATTTGTGGTTGGTGCCACAAGACGTTCTTTTTCAATTTATTTGTCGTCAGTACCACCAGACTTGTGCTTTTTAGGGTACCGTACCCGAAGGGTACAAAGGAAACCTATTACTCCCGCTCCGCTGTCCGTCCCTCCGTCCGTCTGTCACCAGGCTGTATCTCATGAACCGTGATAGTTAGACAATTGAAATTTTCACAGATGATGTATTTCTGTTGCTGCTATAACAACAAATACTAAAAAACAGAATAAAATAAATATTTAAGGGGGCTGCCATACAACAGACATGATTTTTTTGCTGTTTTTATAGATAATGGAGGGAACTCTTTGTGTACGAATCCAACTGGCGCTTGGCCAGTTTTTCAATGTATTTGTGGTTGGTGCCACAAGACCTGTTCCTTTATTAATGTCTGCCAGTATTTACCCCTTTTTATAGGCATTTTTATCATTCATAAAATCCATCATCTGTTTTTTTCAACTTTGTCTATCATATTACTAATATAAGTATTTGCTTACCATTTGCTGACCATGGAAGAGTCTCATAGAACTATCAAGGATAGAGGCGTCCACATCACCCCTCACTGTATGCACCTGCATAACATAATTCAGGTAAGTTGCGCCCGCGCGCAGTCCACGAAAATGCCGGAAAACAAGATGCATTAAACAATATAAAGCTGTAGACTGGGAGTTGTCAAATCTAACATCTGTCAGTGAACACTTTAGACAAAGCCAGTAAAAGCCATGCAAAGGCATAACGCTTTGCCAAATTGGCACTTCATAACTCTAATTACAGTTTGTTTATTTTGAGTGCATATTGAAACATTTCCAGATTTTCAGTTTATATGACAACACCACCTCTTTTACAATTCAAAAATGCAAAAACTTATTATAATTATTACATTCAGGTGTCTCATGTAAATGAATACCTGTTGTAATTCTAATGAGAACTCCTGTAATGATAGTTATGTTGAGGTAATAAATAAATAAATAAACCTATTACAGTGGACCCCCGGTAATCCAACAAACATTTTGCAGGGCAGTGTCCAACTATCGAATTTGTCAGATTATAGAGTAGCCTAAGACCCTCCCTAAACTCCGATATTTTTTTACAAAAAATTACTTTGTAATCCCACAAATTACAGATCCAATGATAAGATTGTATATGTTATATGTAGTTGTGGCTTGTACAAGTTGTAACCTGTTCAATCATGCATTACTCGTATCTACACTAGTAAAGATTGTCAAAAAAATATTCAATAATACTATATAAACATGTCGGATTACAGGGGGTGACGGATTAGACAGGGGCCGGATTACTGGGGGTCCGCTGTATTTTTATTATTTATGTACACACAGTAACATTGATACAATGGTTAATATGGTCATGGTTGGTTATGGTAGGTGGTGGTTGGTGGTTGGTTATGGTGGGTGGTGGTTGGTATGGCCATGGTTTAATTGAAATAACATACCTTATGGTGCAGTTGCTGTTGCCCTCTGGACTGTTGTGCCGTGATGTGTGCCATAAGTGCTGCCAGCCTGCCTTCTGGGTCCATGATCTCATCACTCCATTGTCCTTCCACCACATGGTCACCCACAGACACTTGTCTGATAAAATATAAAGTCTTTTATACTAGACACCTTAGCTTCTTGACAAAAATTATTAATGATAGGTGGATAATTGAATAACCAGTAAGAACTACCCAAAGACAAGAAAAAATTATATTCATTCTTGTCTTTGGGTATTAAGTATTGAAAATTACAGGCATATTATGTAGAAATAGTACTTTTCTGAGCATTTGGTAAAAAAATTAACTGTGAAATTGGACAATTAAGTAAACCAAGACTAAATTAGTACATTCAGTTTTTTATAGCAACAGTAGATGTTTGTTGCATCTGGTGATTTTGAATTTTATTTTTCAGCAGTTATCCAAAATGTAATGTTTTAACAGCTGGTATGTGGTATATACCTGCATAGTGACGTAGAGTAAGTCTGTGAATGCATGATGGCCACCCTGCCGCCCCCATCATCCTGCACATTGAGGGCCAGGACATTGCCATCTACATGAACTGTCTGTGGACAAATGTATAACACCAGTTAGATAATTGACCTCTTCCCTATTCTCTCAGGGGCTTTATTAAACATAGCATGGTCGTTGGAACACAGGCACAAAATAATATGAAAACAGCCCCTTATTATTTTCTATACCAAATGGTAGAGTTGTGAGGGCATTTTCTTTGTTAGAAATAGGTTGTATTGAACACTTGTTAGACAAAAAAGATCTAGAATTGAAGGCTGATTCACTAAATTAACAGCAAACAACTACACAAGATTGAAGCTAATTTGTTAGTGGCATATTAGCTAATTTATAAAAATGATATATCAACATACCTGATCAGCTGGGTGGGAAGTTATATAGTGCGTTACGGTTTCATCCATTATAACAAAGGATCTGTACTTTATGCAGCCTCCGCTACATGCAATAAAAATTCACAAGAGAAAACTTCTTTCATCTTTCGTTTACAAAAGCTGTGGTTATGGTTAGGTTATTTGACAGCTGTATTGCTTACGCTCAAGGTCACAAATTATTTACTTATCTTTATTAATATTACGTTCAATCTAACTACTCTATATTATTTTTCGTATGATAACTCAAAACTATATAAAACTGTTTATCATTTTATTGCGTTACAATAACTAACAATATCCTAAAAATTCATTTCACTTTTCAGACAAAGCCCTACCCTAGGCTAGGAGTTTTTTCTAGTGTTGGGAAAAGTTGGGTCACGTTCACGTTGTGAATTTGTGTTGGGCTACCGAAACGTATTGAGATGTAAGTCGATTGTTAAGAATGTTAAAATAATATAATACATCATCCTTATCACAGTAATTAGGGTCAGTAACGCGGTGCAGGTAGCATCGGCAGCCCAGCATGTTTTCTTCTACACTTTTAACTTTCTAACTTTTATCATACCCACTTTAATGAGCGCAATCATAGCAAACGTTGAGCAGCATTGAATTAGAGTGGAAGTTATAACAAAAGTAGGTGAACTAATTTAAGATTTTTTTAATACTGTCGAATGCATAAGATCCTTGGAGTCAGCCTCATAATCGATTCTATCGACTATTGAGGTAAAATTTTTCACGTTACATCTCTTTACTCGCTGACAGCACAGCTGAAAGCAAAAACATTAAACATTGTTATTGTATGAATGGCCGTGAAATGTGAATGAAAATTATAATTATTATTTGTGTAAATTGCTGCATTGCATTAGTTTAATATAAAGATATAAGCTTTATGTTCCTGTGTTAAAATGTTTCGTAACAAATTAAGGTCTTCTCTTATTTGTAGAAGTCATGACGTAAGTATCAAAATAACCTCTGACTTCAAAATAACTCAGTTTTTACGCCTCGGGCCTCTTTATTCAAGTGCCATGCTCATAAGGGGTGTTGGAAGGTTTAACTGCTTAAGCTACAAGATAGAAGGACTACGCTAGGTGCTAGGAGGTCAAAATGAAGCAGGTCTAAGTTTTAGACAGTAATCAGTTGGGTGTCTGATTGTATGTAATATTTTCTATTTAGTTTCAGAGGTGCAAACATACAACTAAACTCGATGCTATTCGAGAGAAACTTCGCGAAGGCCCCAGTCTAGTTGATTTCGTGTCTGAAGACCGCCCGAAGGACTGGGTGGAGTATGAGGGAAAGTTGAAGAGAGAGAAGGGCGAAGCTGAACGACTGAGGCTGCCTCCCTGGTTGAAGACGACCATACCAACTGGTAAGACCATCTTTTATTTGCATAATGAGCCAAGTCAAAACTTTAGTTTTCCAAAATAGATGGTAATTATGTGATGTTTTCAACCCCCAATGGGGACAGAGGTGGTGTAATAACTCACATTACTACTAGAACCTGTTGTTGCTGAAATTTTTCAGTAATTTTCATCATTATCATTTTGGATTAGTTAATAAAATAAAATATTGTGAAATTGGAAGATTTCTTAACAACTTGTCAGTGGGCCTTATCAATTATTCTTTATCATTGTTATGCTAGAGTCAATATATTAAAATGTTGTATTTAAATTAGAGATGACTTGTTGAGTCTCAACTTTATGTCAATAATTTAACAATAATTTTTATTTATATTTATTTTATTGTAAAGATGTTGATTATTATGAGGACCAATACTCTTGTATTTAACTTTGTCATCAGAGTTCAATAAATAGCTGAAATGTTGTTTCAGGGTCAAAGTTCACAGAGATAAAGAAACAGCTCCGTGAGTTAAAACTCAGCACAGTTTGTGAAGAGGCTCGCTGTCCCAACATTGGAGAATGCTGGAGTGGGGGCAAACATGGCACTTCTACTGCAACTATTATGGTAAATTTTCATTTGCAGGTTTTATTGCTGTCTTCTACTGAGGAGTTTCTTTAACTCCAAAGCTTGTCATTAGAACTACACCCAAGTTTTATGTACAGACGCCAGCACATCAAGCTACCCGAAACTGTCAGATTTTCCCAATCAACTTTGAACCTTATGCTTTAGTGCTAAAGTTGAAAATCTATTAAAGAAATCTGACAGATTGTAGTAGCTTGATGTGCTGACGTCTGTACAAACAAGCAGAGTACCCTTTTAAATTATCATATTTTGTCTCTGCATCACCCTAAGGTTGACTGGTAGAAAGTGCCTCTGGCATTAAGTCCGCCTTTGTACTTTATGCAGCATAAAGTTATTTTGTAGTAACAATTGTATTTTTTTTGTTATGTATTTTCTGGTGTACAATTAAGTATATACTTAATTGTACACCAGAAAATACATATACAGAAAATACATAACGAAAAAAAAATATAGGTGTAACTTAACACATTCAATGCCACGGAATAAAATATACACCATACGTCGCCCAGCAATGTCCGACATAGCGTTGATCGTGTTAAATAAAGCACAACCTCTTAAGGGGTCATTGTACTCATCATTATGAACAATTTTTACTATGGTACCAAACCCGAATCGCGAAAAAAATCAGCTGTTCCCTAAAATTTTGATGAGTTATGCGAACATAAACATAGGGAACATTTGATTTTTTTTTCGCAATTTCAGGTTTGGTCCCATAGTAAAAGTTGTTCATAATGATGAGTACAATGATCGCTTAAGAGGTTGTGTGTTATTTAAGTTACACCTTGAATAAATTAATAATTCATTAAAAATTATCAAAATCTGTTTAATCTGACAGAAATTAATGGCTCAAGTCTTTAACACCGTGAATTTTAAGCAGCTGTTAAATCTTGTGCCTCGTAAGTATTAATAGACTGTCTTAAAGATAAGGGGCGTATTACAGAACCTTCTCTAGACGCAAGCATTACTTAAAACTAGTTTCAACCTTGAGCTATGGAAAATCCTGGGGAGGCCTAATCTAAAGAACAAAGCAATCTGGAGATTTCAGATGTCTAAACTTAAATATATTGTTAAACTAGTTTGTAAGATTGCTACACACGCTTTAAGTAATGCTTGAGTTTTGGGTGAGGTTCTGTAATATGGCCCTAATTGTTGTAATAGGGGATTAAGTATTAAGAACTAAAAAAAAAAACTCTTTTTTTAAGTCAGTAATATCGCATTGTGTATTGGCACAGTTAATGGGTGACACGTGCACCCGCGGCTGCATGTTCTGCTCGGTGAAGACGTCGCGCCGGCCGCCGGCGCTGGACCCCGCCGAGCCGCGCAACACCGCGCTCGCCGTCGGCCAGTGGGGGCTCGGGTACATCGTGCTGACTTCAGTGGATAGAGATGGTAATATTATTAGACTTTAATGTAATTACATATGTAAACCACCAATCATTCAAAATTTTTGGCGAAAAAATGCAAGAAACGGTGACTGTGTGGTTCTCGCACTCTTAAAACTGCGCTCCTTTATAAAGGAGCTATAGAAATTTCGCGTGACTTTCACGATCCGTTATCTATCCTGGCGCGTAACAACTTTCCTCTACGTATTTACCATGAACATAGAAAATCATAGTATTTACCGTGCTACATAATGAGGGTTTTCTGAATCTGAAATAACGTTCACTAGATGGCGGCACTGACACTGAGTCGTCAGCTCTGGGGACCTGTCAAAAGTGTCAAAGGGCATATATTTTCATAGACATATATATTAATATTTGTTATTTGTATTGTTATTTCCCATCTCAATGTATATTTTCTTCATTTGTGACTGAATGAATGATGAACGTCATCATTTATTTTTATTCATTCATTGCCGAAATGGAAGACCTCTTAAGGTGGCGCCAACTGGCGGTGAAGAAAGAAATCGGTCACACATTAGAGAAGAAAAGAGTTTAAAATCTTTGTGTCAAAATTTATATGGATTGGTAAAAATTCTGTACATCCATGTTGCAGATTTACCCGACGGTGGATCAAATCACCTTGCTGAAACTGTAAGAGAAATAAAAAAACAGTAAGTGCACACCATTGCAATAACGACGTCGCAACATTATTTACAATGTTAAAATAATAAATGTATAGACATACTTGTCTTCTGTTTATGTACCACTGGTGCAATATTGTTTTGACGTATTAAGTTACACTACAGCAAAGTCAAAATGAGGGTAGGCTAGGCTATTTATGTATGTACAGACGCCAGCACTTCAAGCTACCCGAAACTGTACATTTTTTCCAATCAACGTTGTACATAACTAATGCTTCAGCAATAAAGTTGAAAATCTATTAAAGAAATTTGACAGACTGTAGTAGCTTGATGAGCTGGCGTCTGTCCAAGCCGTGCGCCCACATGATTGGATTTCCCATCGACAAAAAATGACAAATTTCCATGCAAACTTTATTTATAATAAATTATAATATAATCCTCTATTTAACCCCTATGGGGGATGACTTTTCAAAAATCCTTCCTGAATGCTCACTTTCTTTATGTAAAAAACAGACTCTTGAGCAATATTTCATGCTTCTAGACTGTGTGTTGCCCGTCAGTGAATGAATGAATGAATTTAAGATTTTTTACTAAATGTTTTTAGAGTATTATATCTAATGTACTTCAAACTGTTTAGAAACAAGGACATCCTGGTTGAGTGCTTGGTGCCAGACTTCAGGGCGAACCGCGAGTGCGTGGCGACCATTGCCAACTGCGGGCTCGATGTGTTCGCGCATAATATCGAAACTGTCGAGCGATTGACGCCGTTTGTGAGGGATCCGAGGGCTGGGTAACTATATGAACGTATTAGTTGTTGCGTGTTTCATTTGTATTCTGATGAAATTAGTTCAGTTCGTATACCCAGATGGCTGCCATCTGTCATGCATGAGGTTGTGGTTTCGAAATTGGCCAAGTACCAATCTGTCATATTTACTTCCTAACTTCATCTTGAACATCACTGACATCGGTGAAGGGAAAACCTCGTAAGGAAACCTAGAGTTTATAGAATCGCCTATCCGACAAGAGCAAGCGTCGTGATCAATGCTCTTACGTGCTCTGAATGAGTAGAGGCATTTGTCATGCAGTGGGACAGTGGTATCCAGTGGTATTATTATATATCCAGATAAAAGTATCCGTTTTGTTAACGAAAGACACATGTTCTATATTTTGTGGTCCTAATTTCTTCCAAAAATGTCCCCTTTTTGTTGTGACCAAGCATCTATACGAACATCATCATTTATTATAGTAGTATAAAACAATGCATACACTTCCCATTGGTATGTCATTCAATACTCCTAAAGTAAGTAAACAATTCACCATATTTTGTGTACTAACTGTTCATTCCACTTGATCATTGCATCTATTGTATATGTATTCCTAATAAATAATTGAAAAATATTTATTATTTAATTGTAATTATAATGAATATTCTGTATCATCAGCTACCGTCAAACCCTGAAGGTCCTGCAGACGGCCAAGGAAGTCAACCCCGACCTAATCACCAAGTCTTCAATCATGCTGGGACTGGGTGAAACGGACGAGCAAGTGGAACAGACTATGAAAGGTTAATTATCGTTACTTGTAATCCATAGTTACCCATCTGTTGTATAGCCCTTATTAAGATTTTGTTTCTGCTAGTGCTTTAGCTAATGAGATAATAGTTCTAAGCAACTACTATCTAGCTTTATTATAGGTCTGTTGCGTTTCTAGCATATTTTTAGTTTAGTTCTGCAAAATGAGGTGTCATTTCATGATTTCAGATTTTAGCTGTGATGTAAAAAATAAGATCAGTTTTTCCGCTGAGATGATGATCATTAGTTCCTTGATTTTATTTTATTTTGCTTTGTTTGATCTCACGCTGATGGAAATGTATATTTTAAGTTCGCAACCCCAACCCCAACACACAGACACGTGCCCAGCAGGATAATTGCGTAACACACTATCAGTAGCAATTTGTTTCATTTTGACAGTTCAACAATATTCATTGCGTTACTTACGCTGTTGAGCAGACACATTTTTCGAACATATGGAGCAATGGATTAGCAATATCCATCAAAATGATTAAAATTGAGAGTAATAGTGTGTTACGCAATTAGGATGCAGATCGGGACTCACCATCTAATCATCTATTGTTGTATGATATGATTATTAATATATAAACTTCGAATTCCTACTTAAAAATGGATTTAGAATAGTAAATTACGGATCAACTTATTGATGCGCGTTGGCCTCTTAACCTAACATAATGGGTTTATTAATTTTGTGTTATTAGTCAAGGCTTGACATTAATATTTTGTACGCAGATCTACGCGAGGCGGGCGTCGACTGCGTGACTTTAGGCCAATACATGCAGCCGACCAAACGTCACCTCAAAGTCTTTGAATACGTCACACCAGCCAAGTTCAAGGAATGGGAAGAACGCGGGACCGAACTGGGATTCCTATATACAGCCAGTGGACCATTGGTCCGGTCATCGTATAGGGCTGGAGAGTTCTTCATCAGCAGCTTACTTAAGGATAGGAAGGCAAAAAACTTGTGACCCGAAGTATAGCTTTTTTTTGGGACTAGATGTTTATACTTTAGCAAAGTTAGATGTGGGTTTTAGCAGTGGCATAGCAATGTCAGAAATCTATTTAATTAGTGTTGAGCTGAAAGATTGATGTGTAGTAAGAAAGCACCAATAATAATGCACTATTTTGAAAGTTTACTTAACGATGTGCTTTTGAGAAAGAGCTCCGTCAGAGTTCGAAAATATTCGAACAGACCTGAAATAAATACGTCACAAAGAGCTTGGACGTTGACTATCACTATTCATAATCAGCCTATATTTTTCCCACTGCTGGGACACAGGCCTCCTCTCGGGAGAGAGAGGGAGCTATAATCTGCCACGCGAGACCAGTGCGGGTTGGTAGATGTCACATGTCTTCGAACTTTTTATTCTAGGACATGCCGGTTCCCTCACGATGTTTTCCTTCGCCGTTTTGAGAGCAGTGGTGATGAAATAATTTACACAAAGTAAAGCGCCTGCCTGGGTTCGAACCTACGACCTACTTGTGTACTACGTTTGCGATTTGCTTTCCAATTTCCAAACTTGTAAACTAGTGTGTTTTTTGAAAACCAACTTTAATTCCCACACATAAAGTTCTAGTTGTGCTACAACTTAAACATTTTGTTCATGTTGTTCATTTTGTTCACTTTTTCAATAGTTATTCTAAAATCAACATCAACATAAAGTATATATTCCTTTAATTAGAAATAACAACAATTGGAAACAAGGATTTTAATAAACTTTACATGTATTCTTTTCTTCACACTGCACTCGATAAGACCACTGCTACATGCACCTGATATTGTTTCATATTGTGTATATTACGGATCTGTTTAATGGCGCTAGAACTCATTCATAAGCTATTTATTGTAAACTAGCCTTTTGTTATTGTTACCTAATAAATATATGTTTTCAATTATTTCATATGTTTTCTTTATTCACACTGTAGATTTAATATAGGTGTACCTACCCACACACCAATATTATATTATTTAAAACTACGAAAGAGGTCAAAATCAAAATCAAAAGTCAGGCTGAGAATCAGCACTTTTCGAACGTCAAAATTACAAAAGACAGTCCCCCAAAGCGCCCGCCCTTAACCACTTCCTAGTGCTATCGCTGGGAAGAAGAATATGGTCATTGTTCAAAAACGAGCTGTTCGAGCAATTTACCAGCTAGGTGCTAGAGTTTCTCTAAGAGATTTCTTTAAAGATATTGGTATTCTCACGGTTGCTTCACAATTCATCTTTGCCAACATCTTATATATTCAAAATATACACTTGTACAGTAAAAACAGTGATATTCACAACGTTAACACCAAAAATAAGGACAAACTACGTGCTCCCTTTCACCGGCTTCATAACTCATTTGTTGGGCTTGGTACCTTTTATAAAAAAGCTATGTTAAGTTTAAAGCTCAAGTAAAATCCAACCTTTGTTCAAAAGCATACTATTCCATGAACGACTACTTAAAAGATAAGAATAGTTGGTCGCCCTGATTAACTCAAGACAATTTTTATGTTCTTTGTCCAGAATTAGCTTACTGAAAGGTTATATGAGGTCATATAATTGTTTTTTTATTTATTTGACTGTATAAGTCAATTCAGTTTAATTTTATGTTAATTTATTATTGACATAATCTACTCATTTCAATGATTTCTAATGAGTTGATTGCAATATGTGGTTAGCTAGCGACCTCTACGATTGATCATTCTTGCCTGAGCAATCGGCAGCTAGTTCGTCATGCTCCCTTAGATGTCACTGCTTTCGGTAGCGTCGGGGGTCGGGTTGCCTCCTTCCCTCAAATATGGCGAGGGGGGTAATGGCTGATCTTTGCGTTATGCTCGTGAGCGGGTGCTGCTTGTGGTGACTGGTCGTCTTGCTGACCATGGTTTTATTGTTGTTATTAGTATTAACTTGTATATTTATTTTACTTCGATGGTCCTAGTTTATCATTTGTGACTTCAAGTGACAACTATGTGAACAGAACCCAGCGTTGCATAAATATGTAAGCTGTCACGCCCTTTACACCTGCCCGTCGATTCTGGAAAAATCTCACCGTGATAACTAAGGTGAAGTGAGCTTAGAGTGAGCTGTGAGTCATGCTGATGCTAGGGATTGACACTAGACTTCACGCTCACTTCACCTAAGTTATCACGGTGAGATGGTTACAGAATCGCACGGCTGGAGGCTTTCATGTAGGTAGTAAGTTTTAGTTTACATTTTTAATTTTACATAAAAATACTAGACACGTGTTTCGGGTTTCGCATATACTAAAACTAATTTTGTATATAAAGTAATATTTTCTAATTTAAATTAAATTGCATGTATTCTTATATATTTGTACCTACATCTAATAAAGTTGTTCATGTTAATGTTTCATGCTGGATTATATTCGTACTCAATGTGAATTGTTACTGAATAAAAATTGTATTGATTTACGTTGTTTAAGCCGGAATTCTGAATGTTAAACAAAGCATCTTAATGAATTAAATCATTTTAGGTAAATATTGCCTGTGTTTGCAATGGATTTGGCCCTTAATTCAACGTCATTGCAAGTATTCACATTTAAGCGAGTGAAAAATCAATTTTAACCTTATAAAGACAACACAGGACAACTTTTATCACAGCTGCCTCGTGAATAGGCGCGCAAACTATAGTTTGTGATGTTTCGTAACTTTCTTTACATGTATAAAAACAGCGTTTTACATGGGCAACTTACGTTCAAGTAGGTAAGCGGGAGAAACATGTCACAACCACACCAGTAAAACAACACGACGCATACAAAAATGCACTTTTATTCTAAACGGCTAGTTACGAACGCATCAACATAAGTTCCTCACTTGCCGATCTTGTGCCTCATCTGCAGCTCCACAGACAGGTTGAAGCAGCCCGGCTTCCGAGCAGCCTTGGCGATGATGTTGAAGCTGCTCACGCTGTACTGAAGTGGCTTGTACGAGATCGTGATTACGTTCGACAGTTTGTTGAAACTTACGGTTGGGTTGGAAATCGAGTTCCGAACTTGTACTCGCACGTACTCAATTACGTAGCATTGTGGGGTCTGCAAGAAGAACGTCCTTTGAAGCCTGATTCAATTGAGTAAGCGTCTATCCATACATGTCAGAACCGGGACTTCGGGTTTAATGTCCCGATAGGAAAAATCATTGCTTGCATAAATAAATACCTACGTTAATTTTTTATGAGTTGGTTTACACGATCCAGGCTCTGGGCAGTGTTCTGGAATATCTAAAGATGCCGTAACTTTGAGTCATGATCTATGTGGATAAAGCATAAGCAAGGCAGAAATGTTAAAGTTATCGTTTGCGGGAAGTGAATTTAGCAAGTCAAGTAGCTGTGGTTTTCGTAGATATACATCACTGGAAAGCCGAGATACATATTCAATCAACCTGAACTCCGCTCGTTCTTGCACCTTGCATCAAAAGTTACATTACGTTACTCACCCTTAGCTTCATGTCCTTAGTCTTCTGGAATAGCGAAAAGTCACCATCTCTATGATCAACTATAATGCTGCCGGGAGCATCGACGCCGAACTCCCAGACTTGCCCCAGGACGCCGTGAGACACCGACAGAAGGACAAATAATACAAACAGTCTCCGTGGTTCCATTGCTCTCAGCCCACTAGAAGCATCATCACGATTCGGCGTAGCAAACCATTACAATTTTATTTTAATCCAACTCTGTAATTCCTTTAGTGATACATAGGTACGTTAATTTAAATATATATGTACTATGTAAATGTGTGTCAAATTGTTGAACGTGTTTTGAATGCGCTAATATAATTGATTTGTTCAATTAAGTAGTTTTACGGTTTTACGCTTTATCTTTTAAACGGTGTTCGGTTCTAGGCTCTTGTATGTTAATGTGTGTGTATACTGGTGTGAGCAGAGCCATCTTAGAACCTTGAAAGTTTATATGAAGAGGGACGTCCTATTTAGTTTACTAGGGTTAAAGTTATGCAAACCTAAACGTAGCGTCAGTCGCAATCATTCATTATCGACATGAACCTCCATGAAGGGTGGGTAGAGAGGACATACCTCTACCTGGGTACACATGCAGACAGGGCTACCACTAAACAAGCGCGAAAAATCCCAATAACCCTTTGCCTGATCTGGGAAAAGAGCCCTGGACCACACGATCAACAGTCTGCATCAAATACTCAAGTAATACATACAAAATTACCGGTACGACATGTAGAAATACCTACAAACTAAACTGGCTGCAAAAATCTGCTACTGATTGAATATGAAACTAGTAGGTACTCTCAGTCCAGTGGTTTTGATCCCGTCTTCCCTGTAAAAAGTGTCTTAGCGCCGGGATCTCGGCGTGAAAATTAATCCCCACTATAATACAAAGTGTGCAAAATCAGTACATACATGCAATTGCTTTCCATGTTTTCATGAAATACATATAAACCATTTACTAAAATACATTATTTTTTTATTGCTGTTACATTTTGCCATTATTGTATGGGTGGTATAATACGACGAACATTATTTGACATTGCAACCTAAAAGACCATTATTGCATTGGAATGATATAGGTATGTCATCAACAAAAAGCTACGCCACTGATATTAGGTCCGGCCCCAATGGATAACAATGGGGAGCCTGTATCTACAGGTTGAAATTGAAAACATGCGACAAATCGAAATGGGAGATTGTACTCATCATTATGAACAACTTTTACTACGGGACCAAACCTGAAATCGCGAAAAAAAAATCAGCTGTTCCCTACATTTTGACGAGTTATGCGAACATAAATGTAGGGAACAGCTGATTTTTTTTTCGCGATTTCAGGTTTTATATCATAGTAAAAGTTGTTCACAATGATGAGTACAATCTCCCATTTCGATTTGTCGCATGTTTTCAATTTCACCCTGTATATAGGTTCAGGTTACAGTAATGATGTGGTATACCAAGTTATGCGAGACCTCGGGTGGCCTCGCCACAGTTAGATAGACCTTAAATGGAAACTTTTGGATGCCAAATCAGGATTGGGTTTTGTTGTTAAGGTAACTACTTGTGAGAGATATGCCCTACAGTGGACTGCAAAAGAATGAGATAATTGATTGATTTCTATAGGTATGGGGAATAGTGTGTACAGTAGTGCTATTCTGTAAAAATCTCACCGTGATAACTTGGGCGAAGTGAGCTTAAAGTGAGCAGTCATTAGTGTTAATCCCTAGCATCAGATGGAATAACAGCTCACTTCACTTAACTTCTCACGGTGAGATTCTAACAGAATCCACCCGCTGTTCCTCATCTTCCAAGGAAAAGGGAGGATCCTTCGCCCAGACGGGTTTTGTATCTGGTGGGCTTCTGCTCGACAGTTGATATTGGGACCTTTTATGCTAGTCGCGCGGATACCTTTGCTTGCGCGATGCAGGATTTGCGTAACGTCAGGTTTTTGATGCGTAGCTCGCATATGAAGTTGTAGATGCGGCCGCGCCACATTGTGATCATTTCTGATGGGTCGTGTTATCTCCTTTTTGTTCAAATGAAGTAGTAACAATATGAAAAAAATAAAGTTCACCGTAGTCAATCGATTTTCAAATAACTTTCAAATTGATCGGGTGACTTTCCTTGTCAAAAATAGTATTGAAATTATATTAGCGTTTATTAATTTATTATTAATTACAAAAAAATATTAAAAATAGAACCGGAATGAGAAGCAGCAGCTTGGTGTTGTTTGCGTGTGCTGGTCTGCTGCTCGTGAGTATTCAATCAATAGGTACCTACTGAATTCATATTACAAACTCGCGGCAACTGACTCAAACATTGAGAGGACAGTCAGGAATCTGCGACCTTTTTTTGACCTTAGACTCGACCCGAAATGGAAAACGACACAAATAGTTTTAGCTCATACCGAGGACAGCTTGTGAAAACTTCACCAGCCTAATTTAAAATTATTGCAATCTGGTCAACAATAAGTAAGTCACTGTAACCCAACTTTTAAAAAGCTACAAGTATTAAGTATTACCTATCTTCGATGTTGCGGGTTCGAAACCTGGTAGCCTACATACCTACCAAGTACCAACGTGACTACTTCATTTGTAGGTACGTTCTTTGTAAGTTTACCTGTCTTAGCCAATCCACCTCTAGCTAACTGAACAGACAGCTGTGCTGCTGGGGAGTTTGTTGCGCCACTTCTCAGCTAAAGCACTAGGAAGTGGTGAAGGGCGGGTGTTTTGGGGAACTGTCTTATGTAATTTTGACATTCAATAAGTGCAGATTCTCAGCATAGTTGGAAAAAATTACTTTTTTTTTTTATTTGTGCAAGCCAGGCCATGCTCTCTGTATGAGGAAGTATAAGGGCTCTTGCCCCGCAGTTGCAAAATAATTTTGGTTGGTAATTTGGTATCTGTCTCGGTGATGCAAAAAATCACCCAGGGTTTGTTCTAAAACTTTTTCTCTAACTGTTTATGTACTTATAAATATTGTGTCTGTAGAGTGGCGGTGCGATCCTCGGCGGGTCGGTGTCATGGAGCCTGCTGCGAATGTCCTACTACTTCTGGACGTCCGACCTGGGCGTGGAGCTCAGCTCCAGCGTGCTGTTCATGGCGGGCGCGCTTCTGTGCCTGCCCATCTGCTGGCTCTCGACCCTGGTCCCCTACCACACCAAGTCTTTGTCGTTGACTGCTACGGTAAGCTTAGGTATTAGTGTTTGCACTCACAGGCCATAATGGAATGAATAGTTTACTACTATTACATCATGACACCGAACAGTAAACAGTATAATATCCCCCTGCTGGGAGTCTCGCCTCCGGTTTTAAGACCAAATGTCAGCATCTTCAAGTTGAAATAGTCTAAGGAATATCGTAACAACAATTATGCCACTGCACGTTTCAGTTATTTCTTCATCAAATAATTTACATTTTCAGGTTTCAGTCCGAAAAGTGGAAAAATATCCTTTCATTCTATTTCGTAGGACTGGATTCTGCCCACGAGGGTCACAGAAGTTTGTTTTGATGTTCAAAAGTGCATTTTATGTGCCTATTTCCTACATTAAAATATTTGAAATATATTTTTTTTAATTTTTAAATTAATTGACTTTGACTTTGTGTGTGTTGTGGGTAGGTAAATAGTCTGTCACGGTGTTCATTGCAGCTGATGGCGCTGGTGAGCGTGGCGATGGTGACGCTGTCAGTGGGCATGGCGTCGGTCTCGGGGCTGTCGCGAGCGCTCCGCGAGCCGGCCGCGCTCAACACTAGCATGCTGCGGGCTATGGCCATCGACGCCTTTGACCCCGCTGTTAGGAGTTCCTTCGCAGCTATGCAGATTGAGGTAGGCGTGCTTTTTTCTACTACTATACTCTATACTATACAGGGTGTGGGTCAAGGTGGCAGTGGTTTCACATTCCACTTTTTGTTATGTTGAGGCTTTTTTAAATTAAGTACTAATAACACTGACATACCGCGTAAGCACAATCTGTTATTAATTCACTAACAACAGACTTATGGCACAGCCTATGCACTGACATGTCCGAAATACACAGATGTATGGACAGCCCCTCCGCCGTAATCCCGACTCATTCAATCGACATCAAAAAACGCGCATTCGTAAGTCGACTCATTAAGTCGACGTGAGTATACCTTTCCTGCTCTAACTTACACAGATTGTAGGAAAAGAATAGAAAAGGCATATAACATTACATGTTAAACATCTAACAACAATTCGTTGCGGAATGTTGCACTCAATAAAGACTCTGGGGACGCCTTCATTTCGTTTTTGCAACCGGACGCGAATGTCTTTCGAGATGTATAGAGATGTCTGTTCTTTTTATAGATTATTGTAAAATAATGTGATAAATAAAACAATAAATTTTGGAAAAAATGCTTTTATTTTATAAATATGACGACTTTTGTACGAAAAACTGGGAAAAAGTCGCTCACCCTACTTTCCACTTCGAATTAATAATACTGAATGATTTTTTTTCAGTCTCCAAATTTTTACAGGGTGCTCATGGATATGAACAACTTTCACTCTGGGACCAACTCTGAAATCACGAAAACAAAATCAGCTGTTTAATACAAAAGTGCATTACCTACTTGACCAAAATGTATGAAACAGCTGATTTTTTTTCTCGTATGGTGCCTTAGCATTATGCTGAGCGATGGCCGTTTTGCGTGGATGTGAAGCATGCTTTCCCCAACTTGTTATTTTTTTTTGTGTTTGTGTTCTTTTTATGCGTCATGTTTGCCGCAAATAAATGTATTTTCTTTCTTCGAATTTTTGGTCCTAGGACATGCCGGTTGCCTCACGATGTTTTCCTCCAACGATTTTTGAGAGTAATGGTGATGAAATAAATTACACAAAGCAAAACGCGCCTGTCTGGGTTCGAACCCGTGACCTACAACTCGTAAGTTGGGGTCGTTACTACTGGGCCACCACTGCTTTCTACAAACAACTCAACTCAAACTATACAAACTTGTACTTACTCTCTATTTAATCCTTTTAAGGGATGAATTTTCAAAAATCCTTCCCTGCCACTCACTTCACTATCACTACATAGTATAAAACAAAGTCGCTTCCCTGTCTGTCTGTCCCTATACACGGTGTAATTGACAGGTTGGCAAAAACTGAAACAGTAGCTTCAGACCATGATTTATGACTGAAAAACGTTGGAATTTTCTTCAGGAAAATTGTCGAATTTTCCGACCGTTTTTCAACTAGATTTGTGTTCTATTCATTTGTTACAACAAAATCCAGCCCTAAAAACATAATTTTAGTGAAAAAAAGCAAAAAACTTAAACTCGGCAATGTAAATAATAATGATTTAAAAAGAAAATTCATACATACCGCGCGGAATCAGCTGTTAGCTCTAAAAGTTTACTGGCCTCCGACAGTACCTACGACAGACAGAGAAAGCATACCGCTCGCTCGCTCGCTCCCTTTGTGTGCTGTGCGCCGGCGCCTTTGCTTACGCGCCGACACTGCTAGGGTTGTACCACGTATGGAATTTAATACTTGTCATTTTATTTTTATTTATGTAAAATGCTTTATTAATAATTAAATACTCAGGAGTATGATTACTTATTTATTCTTTCTTAATTCCGAAAACCTTATTTTAAATCGTTAACCTTTCGAGTATCGTAATAAGAGACACAATAGAAAGACAACAGGTGTGAGGACGCCGGCGTCCTCGCGGTGCTTAACAGTTTGATCTACAGTATCAATTACGAAGCCACCCGAACTGTACACACGCGTTGCATTACAGTAATGTAAATTGGTTTAGATAAGTGGGACATAAAACATAAAAACATCGCGTCAATATTGCCAGATTCACATTCCTTACCCTGTCAATCCCGGAGCGAAAGCTGGCGTTCAAAAAGGTTTGCTTATTTTCGTTATTTACAGACTATTTATAAGAAAAACTTCTTGTTTACGTTCTTGAACAAAGACCCTATAAAAAAAAACGCTTATTTTATAATCTATGCGAATGCCGGCGTTTGCTTAGTGTTTAGAAAATGGCGCAAAATCGCGCGCGTGCCGCTTGGGGATTGACAGGTACTAGGTTTAAACTTAGAAGCAGAACCATGAGTAGAAGTAACAAGAGATAGCGGTTAATAACAATCTTTATCATACGATTACGATACGATTCTTTTTCAATACCTAGTTCTACATCTTTATCTCAATGGCAGGCCGAACACGGTAACTACTGTGCCATGGGCTCCTCGACTAACGTATCTAGTAATATTACCGAAATAAAATGTTTCATTTCATATCATGTGGGCAGCCCTATGCTACACGTGTCACAAACACTCTCAAAGGTTTGCCGACAAACGAAACCGTCAGCACTCACTCAGCCGTTAGTTCAGTTTGCCGCGATTGCTGGTGCGTTCTGGACGTCTATTTCGTTTTCTTTCAACTGTCGGGAGTTCGGGACTGTGTTGTGCGTTGAGTTGAGTTGTGTGTTTTTGTGTTTTTGTGTTGTGTGGTATCATCATGAATCGGCGTAATGAAACGTTTAGTGCTCGCGAATATGGCCAGATGTTAATGTGCTTGGGTGAAGCTAGAGGAACGCGTCGTTGGCATTAAGGCTCTATGTTCAAAGTCACCCAAATGAACGACATCCAGCTAATAGTCGTACTATCACACGGGCATATCAACGTGTTTTAGAAAATTTACCTATTGTGCCGCGGCAGGAAGGTGCTGGAAGGACAATCAGTGCTCGTTCTGAGCAGGCGATTTTAGATGTTGTCCGTCGAAATCCGCGTTTGGGAACCCGTACTGCTGCAAAACTTGTAAGGCGTAATAACGGACCCCGGGTTTCACATTGGGCTGTGCACAAAGTCCTTCGAAAGGACAAGCAACGTCCATATCGGATCCATAAAGTGCAGGCTCTGGTACCTGGCGACTCAACCCGCAGACTAGCGTACTGCAGATGGCTGATACGTCGGCAGCAGCTAAATCGCCAATTCGTTTCACGGGTGATTTGGACCGATGAATCGACGTTTACACGAAACGGTATGTGGAACCGGCGGAATGCTCACATTTGGGCACGCCACAACCCGTACGCAATGCAGCAGACGGGTCATCAGACGCGGTGGTCACTGAATGTGTGGGCTGGCGTGTATCATAACCGTATTTTGGGTCCCGTGTTTTTGCCAACTAGAATGGACGGCCGGCGTTATTGCGAATTTCTACAGCAGGATTTTGAAGCCATGATGGACACTCTGCGGGCTGAGCTAGATCAAGAGCGGGATCGTATGGAGAACGAACCCTTAGCTCAACTACCTACCATCTGGTTTCAGCACGACGGCGCCCCGCCGCATGTGGTACTCCCAGTCCGACAGCACCTGGACCGTACTTTTCCAAACCGATGGATTGGGAGATTCGGGCCACATGCATGGCCACCTCGCTCGCCTGACCTAACCCCATTGGACTTTTTCCTGTGGGGTTATATCAAAGAACGGGTGTATGTGACGGAGTGTGATACCGCGGCCGAAATGGAGCAGCGCATAAGAGACGCTTTCGCATCGTTAAACCAAAAAATCAATGAGGATGTGACAATGATGCCTCGTCTCCATGCCGAAACCCTGCGTCGAGCACAACTGTGCGTGCAGCTCGGAGGCAACCACTTCGAGCCATGCCTTATACGACCCGAGAGACTTTAATTTAGGTAAGTGACTAATATTTTAATTTTTGATAGGTATTGAATTTGTGTTTAAATTTTTTGATAGGTGTGTTTGTGTGTGTATTGTATTATGTATTTATTCCAAACGTCCCGAAGTACCTATTAGTATGAATGAACAACGCGTGGACATTGCAATACGCGCGCAATATAGGGTCGCGCGCGTATCGCAATGTTCGTTATACATTGCGTAGCCGAAATAAAATTGAAAATTGAAAAACGTTCACCTATCATTTCCGGGAAAATATTTCACTATCAAAATGTTAACAATACCAGTCTGAATTCATACTTTTCGTTTTTGCCAACCTGTCAATTACACGGTGTATATGCTTAGATCTTTAAAATTCCGCAACGGATTTTGATGCGGTTTTTTCTAATAGATAGAGTGATTCAAGAGGAAGGTTTATATGTATAATACATGCATAATATAGTAGAGAAACACTGATAATTTTAGAGGTTTCTAATGTGATGTCGTAAATAAACACATTTTTTTGCGCTTACATTGTAAACGCTGGCTGAACCATTCGAGATAGATCAAAATAATGTACTACAGTGTACACCTTAAAAAGTTCTACAAAAAAGTCCGCAATGGTATATGTCTATCTCTTAGGGATAATCCACAATAACCATTTTTTATCCTTAACTTTTTACGAGAAATAATGGCTTATTTAAGAAGCAATTTTAGGCAATACAGCATTAATCCTTATCCAATTAAGTACCTTAAAAACATTGTGCATTTCATATAGATCATTATGGCCCTTTACAGCATGTAATTTAAATGAATATTTTCGAAGATATTACAGTTTTAAAATGCGGGCGTTACCGGCCGGGCAGTCGGCCGGTGGCGCTTGAAACAACCCAACGGATTTTCAACTTTATCACTAAAAAATAAGGTTCAAAGTTGATTGGGAAATTTTGACAGTTTCGGGTAGCTTGATGTGCTGGCGTCTGTACTACAGTATTGTACACCTTAAAAAGGTCTACAAAAAATCCACAGTGGTATATGTCTATCTCTTAGGGATAACCCACAATAACGATTTTTTATCCTATACTTTTTACGAGAAATAATGGCTCTAAAATTATCAGTGTTTCTCTACTATATTATGCATGTATTATACATATAAACCTTCCTCTTGAATCACTCTTATCTATAAAAAAAAGCGCATCAAAATCCGTAGCGTAGTTTTCAAGATCTAAGCATACATAGAGACAGACAGACAGCGGGAAGCGACTTTGTTTTATACTATGTAGTGATCAGCATTGCACCCGTGCGAAGCCGGGGCGGGTCGCTAGTTTGTTATAAATAAGGAACTTTTGTGCAAAATGTCATGCTACAAGACCCAGCGGTTGGGCTGTGCGTTGTCTGTCAATGAATATAAGATTTAAAATAACTAGAATAATGATTATTGCCTACGTTTCAGTTGAGATGCTGCGGCGTGCAGTCGTACTCCGACTGGTACCTGCACCGCCGCACCCTGCCGCCCGCCTGCTGCGGACGCGTGTGGAAAGGAAAGGTAATCAGGGGTGTATGTATTTTATTGTAGCTTTTTATTCTGACAGTTACCTCCTCGTTTCTCCTATATAGGTACTCGTAGTTTATCAAAATCCTTTTTCTAATTGATGTTAAACCACTTAAACAATTATCAAATTTATAGTACTGCAAATTAAGTTGATTTTGGCATGACATGTAGGTACTGTTGAAAAAGTGCCCCCCAGTTGGACTGTTTACCTTAAAATGGGATGGACTGGATGCGGAACAACCAGCTGGTGATTTGGTGCAGCATACCTAGTGGTTAAACAAAGTGTTTACCAAGTGGCGCCTATAACAAGGGAAGAGCACTTATGTTTGAAATACAGATATTCTATGTTCTATGTTACGGGTTTGGTTTCCGCACTTAGTCCTTCATGTGGACCATTGTGCGTGAGATATTATAAACATATTATTTATTCATTTATATACTCTTGATTAAATAAAATGATTATTTATTATTACAACTTGGAAGGGTCTTATGGCCAGCAGTGCTTTACTGAATTGATAGATTGACCGTGACGTGGTGTGGTACAATTCCAGCGAGGTGATACCTGCGAAGTGCCGCTGTACAGCATGGGCTGTCTGCGGCCTGCGCTCGCCGAGCTGCGCTACTTCGCCAACTCGCTGTCGGCCGTGTCTTCCGCCATCGTCATCGTCATGGTAAGCATGTGTTATCACTAGAATGTCAGACTCTCTGTCTCTTTAGCTCGTGGTGGTCTTAGCTGGAGCTGAATTGATTGCACAAAATAAAGTTTGAGAATAAAGCACGTAATCGATGTTAAAAGTAACATGAGCGTAGAATGTAGTGTAGGTACCTGGAAGAAGTCCTTCTGGAGAACCGGATAATCCAAAGTGGACGTCAATATTAATCATCCGCCGTTTCTGTTGCGTACGACGAATATGCTAGCTTCGAAGCAGACTATTCACTTGAGACCTGACGATCAATATTTATCTGTAGATACAGACGCCAGCAGCAGAGAGGGGCCCGTGGCTAAATACCTAATAACAGCCGCACAGGTCGATCGATCAGGTTAAGCTACGCTTGCCGCGGTTGGTCTGTGGATGGGTGACCATCTTTACATACCGAGACCCCTCCGTGCCTCGGAAAGCACGTTAAGCCGTTGGTCCCGGCTGTCATTCCTAGATCGTTGACAGTCGTTACGGGTAGTCAGAAGCCCGAAAGTCTGACAACCAGTCTTACCTAGGGGTATCGTATTACCCAGTAACTGGGTTGTGGAGGTCAGATAGGCAGTCGCTCCATGTAAAATACTGGTATTCAGCTGCATCCGGTTAGACTGGAAACCGACCCCAGCATAGTTGGGAAAAGGCTAGGCAGATGATGAGATACAGACGCCAGCACATCAAGCTACTACAATCTATCAAATTTCTTTAATAGATTTTCAACTTTATCGCTAGAGCATAAGGTTCAAGGTTGATTGGGAAAATTTGACAGTTTCGGGTAGCTTGATGTGCTGTCGTCAGTACATTATGTCGCAGCCAACTAGCTTAACCAGCCTTTTAGTTAACTGCCTAGCTGTTTAACTAAACGGCGCCGTTCAACTAGGGGCCTGAGTGATATTCAGCCATTCAATCAAACAGCTAGGCAAATGTATTATTATGGTATTACGTCTTTGATTTGTTTGACTCTATTCGCTACGAAATGTGTTCAGCGATTGATGTTGCCTTGAATCCAGCCGAGAACTGCAGTGAAGTCACTCCAAAAAACTTTGATGTTGCATCAGTTGAGGGCTTGCTGTGCTTTTCGCATAAGTATTGTAAGTAAATGCGCCCCACTCAGCTCTAGACGTGGTAAAGTGAGCTTTTTGTTATCTGGCACACTTCTTGTTTTTCCAGCGACGACCGTAATGTTGGTATAAAGTTTACAATAGACAACACATGCATATGCTTTTATTGACGCATCGCAGAAGCCATGCAGTTGAATTTTGTCTTGCTCTTCTATCTGTTACCATCTTTGAATTCTAAATTGGTTGATGTTTGTAGCTCTCTGCTTTTTTTCCCACTCGGTGCTTATTTCAACCGGAAGCTGTTCATCCCACTGAATGTTGGAGAGCCAAACTCGCTTGATTAAAGTTTTAATTTGGTTGTAATCGGAGCTAACCAACCGAGTGGATCAAATATCTTTGAAATATCTGATAGTAATGAACGTCTTATATGTTGTTCTGTGGGTTTTGTTTTACTTATTTTTAACTCGAACAAGAATGTATTTTCATTTGGGGTTCCATTTCAGCCCGAGCGTCTTTGTTGATTCTGCTTACTTGAAATCGAATGATGGTTGATTTGAGGACGCTCTGCTGACGTTTTGAAGTAATTCTTCGTTGTTAGCCGACCATTTGTATAAGTTGAAACGAAACCTCCCGACCGTAGTAACCGGATCAAATCGTCTTGCAGTTGTTTTGCTGGCGACAACGTGAAGCTTCCACTTACAAGGTCATCCATATAGAATTCTTCTTGCAACGCTTGTACTGCCCCCTTTGTTGATACTTATGACCTTCATCAGCTGCTAACTGTTTCAAATGGAGCTGCTTTCATGCCGTAAGTGACTATCGTGAGCTGATATTCACGTAAGCCTTGATCAGGACAATTCCTCCATAGTATCGGCTAATAGGCTTGATGTTCAGTGTTGCAAAGTATCTATCGATACATTTTTACATCCGCCGTATATGGGAACTGATATTGCCTACATCGCAGAATCAATAACATGAGGTCTTGCTGCAAATTCGGCCCACGCTTCATGAGTTCCTTCAAAGTATGGCCCGTGGATGTTACCGCCGAGGCGTTGAATACTACTCTTAACGCCGTAGTTGTGGAATCAGCGCGCTGAACACCATGGTGAGGTAAATGGCAACTATGGCAAGTCGGTGTCACGTTACTAGTACACTCGACCATATGATTCAGTGCTTGATATTCATGAATGAACTGCCTGTATGCCTCTTCTAGTTGTGGCTGTTTACAAAATTTTCTCTCAAGTTGCCTGAATTGAGTCAAAGCCGTGGGTTTCGTAGCTCCTAGCTTTATTTGAAAGTTTGGTTCGAACGATAGCTCAACAACGACCTTCTTCGTCGCGAGTTGTTGTGTTCTTGTAGTGCTGCGAACAAGCCAGGTCATCCTGTAAATCAACCAATTTGTAGTGGATTTTTTTTTTCATATTTGAAGTGGCTCTTGTGTCGCGCTTACTTCATATTGCGCTCGAGTGTTTATTGATCAGTCTAACTGATCAATAAGTGTTTATTCAAACATTACGCCACTTCAAAAATTACGGTAGCGTTAGTGAACTAATAGCGACCGTACACGACAAGTTTATCGCTAATATTCATTTCAAAGAAAAAAAAAATTGTAAAAATGTTTATTTCAATGTAGTCACATAATTTAATTAATATAGATATAGAATATATGCACCTAATATATGGAATCATGGTCACCCCATCAGTTGTAATGTATTTTATAACACATTTGCTCGTAAAAGGTCTCTTACTGCACCAATTTCAATATCGTAATGTATCTCATTACGTACTTGTGCGTAATTGTAATGTAAAGCGCACGGTTTATCAAGAAGCTCCGTCTAAAACGAACGGTACTTTTTTAAATCTTAGCAAATAGTTTTTATGTCAGAAAAGTGGCCAACATTTTATGAATAAAATTAACTTTGGGAGATAAAATATAATAAATAAACATTTAATTCTTTAATTTAATTAATTTTGACAATTAATTACAACCATTTATCTGTAACAAAAACACAAAAGTATTAATTTACTTTATTAGTAATACTGGCTGTTTTTTGTGCCTTTGCCATAAACAAAAGACGCTGATGCGCGCGCATCGCTAATTTGTGAAAAAGTAAAAATTATTATTTATTTTAGTCCGACTTTTATTTATTTCCTCACAAATGTGTTATAAAACGTCGTATGACATACGTGCGGTTTGATAATTACAGCCTCTGCTTTCTTATAGCCCTCACCTACGGCTCGAGCTAGCAATATCGCCTCAGCTGTAATTTTCAACTTACCGCACTTATATCATAATGTACTATTAGATCGAATTTATCTTTTAAAGTACTAAAACAGCAGAATTGTAATTAATTTGGAACGAATGTACCTACTCCTATACATAATTCAGGAAGTCGAATTGTATAAACAAACATGGCATATTTAAAAAGATATAGGTGTCTATAGAGGTCTGTGCTGAATGTAATCACATTTAAAATCAAAATCAAAAGTCATTTATTCAAACTAGGCTGAGAATCAGCACTTTTCGAACGTCAAAATTACAAAAGACAGTCCCCCAAAACGCCCGCCCTTCACCACTTCCTAGTGCTTTCGCTGGGAAGAAGAAGTGGCGCAACAAACTCCCCAGCAGCACAGCTGTCTGTTCAGTTAGAAAATATACTTGACTGAATACAATACAAGGTATGCAAAGCAATTAACATTACAAGACACAGAACGCTAAATTAAATGATTTGCCATATGTCAGCTAGCAACGCCAATATACCAAGAAATACAATAAAAAACTATACGTACTCAAGCAAAAATTAATAAATGGAAATTAAATAAAAGCCTCCAGGTATAAAGGGCGTGACCGCTAACATATTTATGCAATGCTGGGTTCAGTTTACATAGCTGTCGCTTGAAGTCATAAATGATAAACTAGGACCATAAGGAAACTAAATAAACAAGTTATTAATAATGATAACAATGATAAAACCATGGTCAGCAAGACGACCAGTCACCACAAGCAGCACCCGTTCACGAGCATAACGCAAAGGTCAGCCATTACCCCCCTCGCCATATTTGAGGGAAGGAGACAACCCGACCCCCGACGCTACCGCAAGCAGTGACATCTAAGGGAGCATGACGAACTTGCTGCCGGTTGTTCAGGTAAGAATAATATGATCAATTGTCGAGGTCACTAGCTAACCACATATTGCAATCAACTCATTAGAAAACATTGCAATGGGTTGATTATGTCAATAATAAAATTAAAATAAAATTAAACTGATTTGACTTATACAGCCCAATAAAAAACAATTGTATAATGAGCTCATATAACCTATCAGTAATTCTTTGTAAATTAATTCTGGAGAAAGAACATAAACATTGTCTTGAGTTAATCAGGGCGACCAACTATTCTTATCGTTTAAGTAGTCGTTGATAGAATAGTATGCCTTTGAACAAAGGTTAGATTTTACTTGAGCTTTAAATGCATTAAAAGGCAAATCTAGCAAAGAAGAGGGTAGCTTGTTATAAAAGGCTATACCAAGACCAACAAATGAGTTATGAACCTTATGAAGCCGGTGAAAGGGAGCACGTAGTTTGTCCTTATTTCTGGTGTTAACATTGTGAATATCACTGTTTTTACCTAATATATAAGATGCTATATATATATAATATATAAGATTTGCCTAATATATAAGATGTTGGCAAGGATGAATTGTGATGCAACCGTGAGAATACCAATATCTTTAAAAAAATCTCTTAGAGAAACTCTAGCGCCTAGCTGGTAAATTGCTCGAACAGCTCGTTTTTGAAGGACAAATATATTTTGTATATCAGCTGCTTTGCCCCACAGCAGAATACCGTAGGACATAACGCTGTGAAAATAACTAAAATATACTAAACGAGCTGTATCAACGTCAGTGTACTGTCTTACTTTCCTGACGGCGTAGGCAGCCGAACTGAGCCTTCCTGCTAGGCTCGATATATGTGGTCCCCACTGAAGTTTGGCATCTACTGTTATTCCCAGAAAAACTGCCGAACTCACAGTTTCAAGCGCCTCTTTATCTAAGACGATGTTGGGTTTTAGATTTCTAACATTCGGTAAGGCGAACTTTACACATTTCGTTTTCTTGGCATTGAGAACTAGGTTTATTTGACGTAAACCAATCCGTAACTATTGAGAGTGCACTGTTTACGTCGTCAAAATCTTGTCTATTCCTATCTACTTTAAAAATAAGAGATGTATCATCAGCAAACAGTACAACGTCACAGATTCCCTTTAAATGGAATGGTAAATCATTAATATACACTAAGAACAAGAATGGACCCAGTATTGAGCCTTGCGGTACACCTAACTGAACTAGTAGCGCGGAAAGATTTCACACCATTAACATCTACACATTGGAACCTATTATGTAAATAACAATTTATTACGTTGAGAGCTTCGTTTTGGACACCGTAATGACTTAGTTTACGCAAAAGCGTGTCATGGTGCACGCAATCAAAGGCTTTGGAAAGATCACAGAAAACTCCGATAGCATTTTGCGAGCTCTCCCATGCGTTAAATATGTGTTTCAGCAAAGCAACACCCGCATCTGTAGTCGAACGACCTTTTGTAAAGCCATACTGTTCATTATGAAGGAGGCTATTTAAATTAAAATGTCTTAGCAACTGCTTGAGTATTAATTTTTCAAATATTTTGCTAAATGCAGGTAAGATGGAAATAGGTCTAAAATTACCAACGTCGTTTTTATTACCTGATTTAAATAAAGGTATGACTTTACTACTCTTCATGAGGTCAGGAAAAATTCCTAAATCAACACATTTATTAAAAGTAACAGCTAGATAGGGGGCTACGATGTCTATTATATTACTTAAA